>JAVDPK010002607.1:100012-110454 GCA_034780415.1 Cichlasoma orientale
ATCCAAACTGGGAGCTGGTTCCACAGAAGAGGGGCCTGAAAGCTGAAGGCTCTGCCTCCCATTCTACTCTTAAGTACTCCTAAGCAGAGACTGCGAGCCAGGCCTTCTCTCCAACATCAGTGTCTGACCTCACAAATGAACTTCTGGAAGAATGGTCAAAAATTCCCATAAACGCTCCAAAACCTGTGGAAAGCCTTCCCAGAAGAATTGAAGCTGTTATAGCTGCAAAGGGTGGGCCCACATCATGTTAAAGTCTCTGCATTAAGAATGGATGTTACTCAAGTTTAAATGTGTGTGAAGGCAGACGGCAGTATATATCATGCTTTAACCTGATCAGATGTCAGATCCTGATGCTGTTGGCCCTTATTTTGTTGTTTTCCATCCGTCTTACTCAGTGCCAAAAACAACAATTTCTCACCTGTTTGACTAAATAATTTTTAGGTCTTTTGGGAGGAGAGTTTTTGATGAATACATGAACCAGCGATTATACATTTAAAGTAGTTATTTCCTAAAGCTTTAGGCCAGAGGAAGTTATAAATTACTATCTCAGAACAGCAAATATGTGGGAATCTGTCTAATTATAATTATCACTTTTTCACCTGTTGTCATTATTCATTAGGTCAAATATCCAACACACTTCAGAGAACAACACAAAATTCTGTCAAGCAAGTTAAGCAAGAGAAAGTTGTGTGCTTGTATTCTGGTACAAGCAGAGCTTCGAGGAACAAGGTGTCAGCTTTGATTAATTAGTTTTAAGAGATAAAGCATTGAGCCTGTAATGATGAGGAGGGTTATGTGCCTCCACAATTTTTTTTTTTTTTTTTAAAATCTTGTACAGGATGTACCACAGCTGTGCCAGTGCAAGAACATGCCAAATGGAGAAAAGTCCACTGATTCTGGACTTTTCTTTTAAAGTTTAGTTTAAAATGTGAAATTTAAATAAATAAAGAATATTTTGGCTTCTCCCTTTGTATTACATGGTTTTGGTGTAGTTTAGTCATCTCTGTCATAAAGTAACTTACACACATTTTAAGATTTAAAGTAACAAAGCACACAGAAAAAAAATGTCTTCATGTTAAAGTATGACATACAGAGTTAAAACGCCATTAAATGTCAGCTTTTAAACCAACTCTATTAAATCTGTCACTTCTTATGACACAAGATCATCCTTTCATTCATTCTTTTCCATTTAATTCCATAAACCTGGATTCAGAACAGACAAATTTCCTCTTATTGATTCTCATTTTGGGAAGCCGTCTTCTTTTATGCCAGATCTGTGGACAGCATCAGGAATCGTGTCCCCTTCTTCCTTGATCACATCTGTGCACCTGCAGTGTGTTATTGGGGAAGTAGCTTGAGGCTAAATAATGGATCAGTTGGAAAAGACGTGTACATTAAGCGTGCCATCTGTTGTTTCAGTCTCTTCAGATTGTGATGAAATTTAACACTGACAAGCAAAGTGTAGAGAGAGTGAGGTACATCTGCCTCAAGCAGAAAGTACTGTAGTAAGTCCAGGGTGGAAAAAAATATCACAAATTCATGATTTCCATTGCATTCACAAGCTGAGATAGTCATACATGTGTATCTCAAAATGTATATATGCAAAACTGTCTCTGTAAGTTTCCTGCCTGCAAACTGTCATTATTTAAAGTTCTGTCAGGTTTTTTTTGCTAGTTCTGACAAAAAGTTCAGCAGAAATTTAAGTATGAAAATAAAAAAATGAAAATGAAAAGAAACAAGATGCTATAAGAAAGCACGAGACACACCGAGAAGGCACACAACAACAACTGGTTCATGTGGAGATCCCATGAATGCATCACAGAAACAGCCTGTTGTGGTAAACGGGGGAAAAAACTTTGGTTACATTTGACTGAAATATGCACATATTAAAATGAACATATTTTAAGACTAAGTCCACGATTGCCTTCAGTTGCTTCGACGTGGCCTCCTGCAGCTACAACAATGTTCAGGCGGAGGGAACGTGTCAAAGTAACACACCTGCCTGGACCCACTGTCCCCCAGGCAAACATCGCTTTATTATAAGATGATCAATATTATTTACATTGACAGTTATGCTGTGGCTGATATATATCGGCCACTGTTTAATGTGGCCAACTAACACAACAGAGGGATTCTTTACTGTTAAACTGTGCATATATTGATGGAAAACAAAAATATAATTAAGTGAAGGTTTATCGATCCAACGGCTTCTAGAAATTCCTGAAAGACACTGCAGAAAATATTTAATTAAAATTTTCTGTAAAAGCTAAAGACAGAGCGCTCGTTTTAAACAAGGTAAAGAGAAATTTTGTGGAAAAATATCAAGACTACATAATTCTACATAATTAATGCCATAATTCAGGCTGTTTCTTTCTTTTCATGAGACTCGCCACAATGTCACACGGCCATTCTAATAGGTTTCTGTAGATCTTTGCCTAAATTTCTCTGATATTTTTATTGGCTGGCATTCATATAGTGCTTTTCTAGACTTACTGACCACTCAATGTGCTTTAGATTACAACCCGTAACAGATCATTTATGGTCTAAATTTCACCAAGTAGTATTGATGCCTAAACCTAATTAAATATTTGATTGTCTAAATTTAATTAAATGTGTAAAACAAAACGATTCCAACCCCAATCTTTCAGGTTCAAATTGTGGAACATTTGTGTCCATAAACGATTGTATTCTATAATGAACTCATGAAGTGCCGCAAGCTTTTTTGTGTTTGTCTGTATCCAACTGAGTCATCATACTGTATACTCACTATACACTGACAAATGTGCCTGCACTCTTCTATGATAATGCTCCAACTTCCTCTAAATAGATGGTAAATACATTCAAATCCTCAGCTCAGGGGATGAATGCACCACTGTATAATTTCTCAATCTGGTAAAAAGCTGGTTGTTGGTTCAACAGCCCTAAAGAAAGGAGAACATCCAATGGAAAAGCCTGAATTCAAATCTAAGAGATGTGAATTACAGTCATTTAGGATTACATATACTGAGGAAATCGTCACACGTGTTTATGAAGACGTTAAAATGTCTCTTACACATGCAAAGAATATAATTCTTTCTTTGTGAAGTAAAATGCTAAGCATCTAAAGATAAGCAGGGGGAGATATAAGCAACAAATGCAATTTTAACCAGGGAGTCTTAACTCTGGGCAATGTGCTATGCAACTGGGCTAAGCAGGGGCTTTGTACAGTGATCCGCATGGTGTGTGGCTTTATAAGAGGGCAGATGGTACCACTCAAGCAGGAAGTGATTGACATAATGACATGGCCGAGCATGGAATGTGGGTGTATGTGTGCACTAAACAAGTGCATGTGCGCCTGTGTGTGTCTAAAGATACACCCTTGAAGTGGATTCAAACCCTGCTGTTCTTGTGTGTACTTGTGCACATGTGTGCAATATCTAGGAATTGTTTGGTTTGCATGTCATGCCTTATCTACCGATAGATCTCACACACACACACACACACACACACACACACACACACACACACGTTTTAAAGCACGACTAAAGAATTTAATCTGTGCATCTCAGTTGTGCTTGCAGACTTGATTTGTGAAAATAAATAGTGCATTTTAAGACACTGATAAATAAAAATATCTGATGAATACATCTGATCTTTAAGCTACACTTACGATCTTTTCAACTTATAGAGCACAAATGCATCATTCAGATTTGGTCAGCCATAACAGCTCCAAAGGAATAATGCAGAGTGAGCAGAGTCAAAGATAAACGGCCTGAAAGAATCATTAGAACTCGTTAATGCGTCCATCCATTTTCTTCCACTTTCCAGGGTCGCAGGAGCCTATCTCAGCTGTCATAGGGCGAGAGGCAGGGTACACCCTGGACAGGTTGCCAGCCTGTGACAGGACTAACAGAGAGACAACCATTCACACCTGTGGGCAATTTAGAATCACCAGGTAACCTAACCCCACTAAATGCATGTCTTTAGACTGTGGGAGGAAACCAGAGAAAATCCACAGAAACACAGGAGAACATACAGTCTCCACACAGAAAGGCCCCAGCCAGTGGATTCAAACCCAGGACCTTATTGCTGTGAGGCAGCAATGCTAACCACCACACCGCCATTCAACTCAACAGCTGCCTCAAGCCCCCCTACAGCTTAAATTGCAGCATAACTAAGGGATGGTTCAGGGTCACCTTTTTCTGCCCTAACTACGTTTTTTCAAAATGGAAAGTGTCACGGTCCCCCGTGTGTGTGTGTGTGTGTGTGTGTGTGTGTGAGAGAGAGAAAGTGTGAGTGAGCACTAATTCTGTTTACTCCTCCCAGAAGTAGGCGTGACTGCCACCAGCTCACCTGACCGCAACCCCGTGATTCTGCCGGCATTCTAGCCCACAGAGAAACGGCCCTCCACCATCCTGTTTGCCTGGACCAGTAAAAACAAGACCCTCCAACATGTCAACTTACACTTAAGTGTTTATTAAAAGTCCCTGAACTTTTTCCAGAGCTACTGAGACTTTTTGCACCAATGGTGACAGAAAGTTTTAAGACTAATCTTAAAACAGTAGAGTGAGTGTGTCTCCCAAATCCAAACTGGGAGCTGCACTATGAGGTCTTTAAAATATGACGGGGCCTGATTATACAAGATTTCTTATGTGAGGAGCGTTATGAGTCAGATATGTGTGCAGGCAGGGTTAGACCCAAACGCAGGACGCGGGAGACTGAGCTGAGCTTAAACTGCTTTAATGCTGGTACTAAATACAAGGTTTCAAAGACAAATAGACAAAGAAAAATACAAAATCCCAAAAAACAAGGCTGGAACAACATCCACAATACAAAACCTTTGATAACAAAAGGAAAAACTGAGAAGGACGAGACACAAAGCTTGAGGGAGACATCAACAACCTGAAAAATGACAGAGGAAAACGTAGACAATATACACGCACGAGGTAGACAAGAGGAAACAGCTGGACAGGAAAGGTGGACACGGGAAGCAAAACTGAACACAACACACAAGAAACCGGAGACGTTGAAAATAAAACAGGAAGAACCCAAACATGATAGAAATGCAGACTTGATACAACACGGGGAAGCAGCAGGTACACACAGACACTCAGACAAGACAAGGGAACGTGAGGCAGGCATAGAAAACTCCATCAAACTGTCTAATTAAAATTAAAGGTAGTTTTGAGGCTTCCGTTTCACCTACAACAATTATTTTATCAGAGTTGAACAATAAATCAGATGGAAACTCTGAGTAAGGGCCAGGAGGATGGTTCTTGTTCTTTTCCAGTTAGGGTGGCTTTCAAATGAATTAAAACTGTTTAGGCCTTTCACTGACTGATAAGCTAGAGTGAAAGATTGCTGCCACTCCTCCTCCTTGGCCTGCGCTTCAATATTTAGAGTTTGTATTATTTGGGGGTGTTGATTCATTTAAACTAACGTATTCATCCTGCTGTAACCATGTTTCTGTAAGGCAGAATCAATCAATTTGTCGATCGATTATTAAATCACGTACTAACAGGGACTTAGAAGAGAGAGACCTAATGTTTAATAGTTTAATTGATTTACACTTTTGTGCAGCTGAGGATGCTGTTTTATTCTTTCTTTAAGAAGTTTTATAATTTTTATTTTTTTGATGGGTTTTAGTTCGTTTTTTTTGGTGGTCTGGGAGCAGACACAGTCTCTATGGAGACGGGGTTTTGGGGGGATGACAGAGAGGTGTGTAATAATAATAATCATAATGCCTTCGACTTATATAGTGCTTTTCATGGTACTCAAAGACGCTTTACAGTTTAGTGCACTATTCATTCATACCTCAATCATACTTGGTGGTGGTAAGCTACTAATGCAGCCACAGCTGCACAACCACATTCACACTTTAAGACCGCAACTCTGCTTCCTGGTCCCAACTCTGGATGGTTTAATAAATTTGTGTAGATTTCTAGAAATAAGAGCTGCTTCATCTAAAGTGGGATGGATGCCATCTCTCCTAGCGAGACCAGGTTTTCCCCAGAAAGTTTCCCAATTATCTGTGAAGCCCATTTCATGTTCTACAGCCAGTGGTGTAAGGACAGCATGAGGCTAAACATGTTGCTAGCAGAGAAAACTAGAGTCCAACATTGTTTTAGCAAATTTGCACACTGACTCAATATTAATTTTAGTGACCTCTGACTGACACAACTGGGTGTCATTACTGCCAAGGTGAATTACAATCTCATCAGATCTACTTACCCTTAGCCAGCATTATATTTAATAGTGAGTTTGTGGATGCAAATCATGGCGCATGATGGCAGGTCAGTGACCTGTCATTGGCATCATGCATAGAAAGCACAGAAGCTGCTTCTATCCAGAAACAAGCATCATTAGTTGACTGAAGTTTACTTAATAGCAATTTGTGCTCCACAGCACTGTTGGGATAATGTTTTGTCTTCTGAATGTATCACTTTATGCATGACGTGCACAGGACCCTGATTTTGGCCAGCCTCTGAGACTGAAGCCAAAATTTCCACAATGAAATCTGTAATTTCATCAAGCAGTCTTGATGAAATTACCAAATAATTTCACAGGATTAACACACTTCCTGTCACTGTAAGTACTTGAATGTCTGTGTATCAGCTTAAAGGCAGAGAGGATGACTTTACTAGTGTCTCTTTAAGTCTGTGATATGTGAAGGTTATTTTCTCCTTTTCTGGGAGAACCTTAAGAAGTGATGGAAGAATACGGCTTGCTTTGCAGCCACACGCAGGGAAGCAAGGCTGTAATTGCTGGAGTGATTTCATTTTTTATCACTTGGATGCTAAAGTGGGATAGACACAGTGGTAGGCAGTTGTGAAAAATCTTCATATTTGGTCAAGAGGGTTGCTTTAATACCTGCAAATAATGCGTGTGACTTTTTAAATTGACTAATTGTGTATAGTAGCATTATATATACAGTACCAGTCAAATGTTTGGACACGCCTTCTAATTCAGTGGGTTTTTTTTCCATTATTTAAAAATTGTCTTCAATGTAGATTAATACTAAAGTCATCCAAACTATGAAGAAATGCATGTGGAATTATTTAGTAAACAACAAAAGTGTTAAACAAACCAGAATGTTTTATATTTTAGACACCCCACACGGTAGAGGGAGAGGCTCCTGCAAAGCTCACTCGGAGACCGGAAAGAGCTAGAGGAAGTTGCGCTTTACAGAAAGGCTACACGCGGGAATGATGAGGAAAATAAGTGACAGAAAACGTAAAGCACAAAAAGTGTGTGCAGTTTGTCACACAGTGTGTCTGCTAGCTAAAAAAAAAAAAAAACAGCTGCTGTAGAGAGCAAAGAATGAGCGATGACGTCACTCAGATGGAGAAAGATGTAAGAAAGAGGTAGAAACGTCCTTCAAAGAGCTACTTTCACTTTCTTACTTTGAGTAGATTTCAGAGCCTGTACTTTTTTACTTGTACTTAAGTAAAGAAGCTGAACCAGTTGATTGTGACCTCCAGAGGAGAACTGAGGGCAGTTTTGCAAGAGTAACTCTATCCTTTAAATATAACAAACCCCACATTAAATGAACCTTTTTCTTAAAACAGGCTTTATCACATGTCTTTATGAAACCTCTTAGCAATTGCCAGAATTTGACAGAAGTTAGTGCCTTTGTAAATTGTAGTCTTGGACTAGTCCTGAATGATGACATGAAACCACTTATTTCTGTCTCCTATTGTAACTGCTCTACATACTTTTCCTATTGTTTATGCACAGTATAAGTGGAACAGACTGAGATAAAGAGATATTTATTACTTTCCTTATATTTAATGCTCACTGTGCGGTTTAAACTCTCAAAAATTGTTTTCACTTTTAAAGGCTGGTTTGAATACAATCTTTGAAAAGGCTGGCAGTTTGGTTAACTTTTCTTCACATAAAAACAATACACAGCAATGGTAATGCAAAACACTGAATTACAAGAAAAGTCATGTGCTAAAACAAACCATTTTTAGCTCACTGGAGTTGCACACTCAGTCAGAATTGCTCCCCTTTCTAAAAGGTAACTGACTGCAAATCTTAAGTGCAATGTTAAGAAGGTCTCAGTGATAAGCCTGCAATGTATACATGCAGATGTCACAGTTTGATTTTCTTTGTTTCTGTGCCCATTGTTGCTCATTTCAGTTTGGAACATTTTTGTAAATTGTAACCATTCTCTGTATCAAATTTAAACATTCTTTTTTTTCTCATAAAAACAAACCATGTTTTGTTTGACATGCAAGAAGCTGTTAAGTCCAAGAAGATCTGTAACAAACCTGTTTACATTTTTTCCAATTTTTCTGTAAGAATCTTACGGAAATCATTACTTTTGTAAACTGTAGTCTTAATACTTGAAACAATGTTTTTTGTCTCCTGTTGCACTTTTTCTTCTAAAATGTCTGGTCGTGCTGCTCTACATGTTCTTTTGCTATTGTATACACATAGTGGAATAGACTGAGATATAGATATTTAGTACTTTCCTTACTTTCTTTGTATTTAAGCCTTAATGTGCAGTTCAAACCCTTAATAAATTGAATTTTTAAAGACTGGGTTTCTGCCATGTGAAGGTGAAAGAGGGCCCAAATGCACATTCAAAGGCTGGCTGTTTTTGTTGCAATAAAGGTTAGTTTTTTTGTTAATTTTAAAGTCCAAAGTCCACAAAGTAAATAACAAGAACCAACACAGGCTGGTGACAAGCAGGCGACGTTAACACAAACAAAACAGCTGGTCGGGAGAACACGAGGTAGGACAACAGACATTATGATAAAGGACAACTGAGAACTGAGGCTATAAATACACAAATGCTAATCAGGGGAACACCAGGGTGCAACAGGTGAGAGAAATCAAGGAATAATGAGACAAAGGAAGCAAAATTAAACACAAGACACCGAGGACAACAGACTGTCAACATAAAACAGGAAGTAGTATGACCCTTAAATGGAGGCTAAACAATAAGACAGAGAAGGGGAGGTGGGATAAACTAAAGTTTAGGAGCTCGAGTATGAGTAATAACTTTAACCATAAACAAAAACTAACAACAGCCAAAGACAAAACTCAAAAGAACTCAAAACACCACAAATACAGGAATACAAAAACAATATAATATTTTAAAAGGCTGGCAGTTGGTTAAAGGCAAAGGTCCGAGTCTCTCTCTTGGCGAATGTGGAACCACAGTACTTTAAACAAATTGTCTAACTTATTCTTCCCATAAAAACAATGTATGAAATCACATGCCAGCCATGATTTGTTACACATGCATGTTTAGTTCTAAAACGAAAGCTCATATTAGCACCCTCAGTCATGATTGCTGCCCTTTTTATGAAGTCAGACATTGGAAATCTAAGAAGATCTCAGTTTCAAGCCTGCTCACATTTTCTTCCTGTTTCAGTGGCCACTGTTGCTCTTGGAGGAATGTGGTGAGCAGTGTCTTTATGTGCCAAAAAATGGCTGCTGGTATTTAAACTGTTTAAAATGACTTTTGACCTATAATCTGTCAAATATATCTCTCATGAATGATATAAACCCATTTTGAGCCAGAAAGAACGTTTCCCTCACAAGGTAGAAGCTGCAATCACTTCTTGGCAAATTGATTATTATACAGCCTTTAAGAAGTCTCACTGAGATTAAAATCACTTTTTCAAGAGAGACCTGGCCAGGAGGGCAGCTGAAATGGCAACAAATATAACATAACAGTATCTATAAAGATAAGAAGTGGTAGGAATGGGTTGATTATAATGTAGAACATACAGCAGGTACAATAATGCAGAGTCATAAGGATACCTGCAAAAAATGTCTTTATTTTATATATAACCCCTTAGTAAGTCCTGTTTACTACAGCGTTGGTAAATACCAAACTAAACAAGGATGTTATGCATAAAAAGAAAGAAAGAAACAAGCGAAAACACGGGGAATCGCTTTTTGGCAGATGATCACTTGCATGCTGTGTGATGACGATAGCCGAGATAACTAAACCCACCTACAGTTCATTTAAATGCCCGCGCACGGTTCTCTCCGTTCTC
This sequence comes from Cichlasoma orientale, assembly GCA_034780415.1. Classification (NCBI taxonomy): domain Eukaryota; kingdom Metazoa; phylum Chordata; class Actinopteri; order Cichliformes; family Cichlidae; genus Cichlasoma; species Cichlasoma orientale. Next base: position 110,008 of record JAVDPK010002607.1, read on the forward strand.
GTCACAGTGTCTCCCGTTGCTCTGTATTTATAAAGCGCCCCGGTGCGCAGAAAGGCACAAGCGTGCCTCGTCTCTAGAGAGGCAGAGCGCGTTGCTGCGACTTGGAGACGTCTTTGGATGAGAGAGCAGTGTAGCCGCCGCTGAGGCAGAGAAGCAGGAGCGCAGGAGTTTTATCCCAAGTTCACCGCAGCAGGTCGTTGTGACAGCGACCTTGTCTCAGGGGTGAGTTGCTTTACTTCACTGTGCTCCCTTTATCATCCCTCCTCTCTGCGTGGAAAATGAGGCTTTGCATTCCGCTGGTGGACGGTGACGAAGAGCCTGAGAATGAATAGAGCACTCTGAAAATTATAAAATAGTAAAGTTGGAATTTTTTTTTTTTGTGTGTGTGTGTGTGTGTGTGTGTGTGTGTGTGTGTGTGTGTGTGTGTGTGTGTGTGTGTGTGTGTGT
>JAVDPK010002607.1:110554-139174 GCA_034780415.1 Cichlasoma orientale
TGTGTGTGTGTGTGTGTGTGTGTGTGTGTGTGTGTGTGTGTGTGTGTGTGTGTGTGTGTGTGTGTGTGTTGCTGTTGTTTCTAATTTCTGGGAGCCAAAGTGTCACCAGAACTTGTTGCTGAGAAAAATAAACACCAAGCCCGCGGTCTGTGTGAACATCTTACGCATTTTTGTCGAACGTGTTCAGTGAGGGAAGCAGTGCAAAATGAAATCAATCTGCAGTTTTTATTTGCCCTTAGATGTTTATAAATAAACAATAAAGATTATTTATAACTAGATGTTGTTCTAAATACATTTCATCGATGCCATTTGGTCTTCTGTCTCAGTTAATCAGTCCTTCTTGGAGATTGGCAAGTGTTTTTCTTAGCAACACGCAGTTCGCTTTTGGACTTATCTTGACAACAGAAATCAGACGTTCTTGTTCTCACAGCCAGGAAGGGATTGGAGAAATGTGGATTTTATTTTTTTTGTATCCTTAGTGCATGTGATTTTGTGTGTGTGTGTGTATATATATATATATATATATATATAAACTCTAATTTTTTCGCTTTGTTGCTTCTGCAAGCAGAGGGAGGACAGTTCCCGAAATAAATCTCACCTGTGTGTTTGGTTGACGTTTTGTCGGATAATCTCTTAATCAGCTAAAACAATGCTGCTCGGTCCATATTGTCATCCGAATATGATTTATTATGTGTGCAGCCTGGCTTTGAGACATAAGGGGCCGACCTGTTAAAATAATACTGCCCGGCACTGCATTTCTTTCGTGGCAACTTTATGTGCAACATGTGAGCAGAACATAAACAATGTTAATAAAGCGGAGACAACCTCCGACCAAGTTTTTCCGCAGTGCAAGAAGTTCATGCCATATTTAAAACTTGTTGGTGTATAAATCAGAAATAATTAAACTGCAAATTATTGGCAATGAGGCAATCTCAATTAATACCAACAAGCAGTTAAACTTTACAATAGAAGAAATCCTTTAGAAATTACCATAGACATCAAGAATTAATGCTTATTAACGAATATCTAACAGTTATAATAACTCCGGATTATGACTGTGGATAGTAACTGAAATCAAATGTATCTATGTACACATTTCTCAAATAAAATCATTGCATGTAGCTTAGTAATTTGCTCACTCTGGATAACAGCATTGTAACCTAGTTAACGTTTAGACGACTCACTATGTTGCCTAATAGATAATCATCCTACCCAAGCCAGACAGCGGCAATCTCAAAAAAGGCTTTAATCCTCGTATTCGGGGCACATTTCCATCAATTTCCACATCCGGTATTGGCAATTTCTTATCTTAGTGGGGTGCAGCTACAAAGGGTCAAGATTAAAGGGCCGCCCAGCCCGTGTACTCCAGCCCCTCAGGAGAGCTGAGCTAATATTTATGGATTAGAGTCACTTTTTCCTAAAGGCATGAACTGAAGCATGACCTTTGGAATGTCTGATTTCACTGATACGCAGTGGTTGTTTTGATGAACTGGTTGGATTAAAGGCTTTCATACTTGGGGCAAATACTAGAAAACGATGTCATGAAGCCTCACATATGGAGCTTTGGAGAAGTTATTTTTATAAGTCAAGCGCATTTCTGACAAGTAGAAAAAACCCCGCTCAGAAACCCTCTGTAGATTGTTGGAATAGCCGAAACTGGAATGTGAAGACCGGCAGCTTTCAGATGGAGCGCTGACCTTGGTGCTGAATTATTTCTGCTATGCAGCAGCAGCCTGCCCTTCTTCGCTGTCTGCGCACAGAGCAGGTTTACTTGAGTGTGTACTGTACATTTCCAGGCGCGATCACCCACGCGACCAGATGTAACGATTTCAAAAGAACAAGCGTAGTGTCTGTGCATCAGCGAAGTAACCGCATTATTGTAGCGTCGGAAAGACTGGTACTCCCCCCTCAGTAAGTTCACTTAAAGTGCAGAAGCAACTGAGCATGGTTTTTTTTGGGGGGGTGGAGGGGGGTTAGGGGGGGGGTACTCGAGGGTGGGTGTGGGTGTGTGTGTGTGTGTGTGTGTGTGTGTGTGTGTGTGTGTGTGTGTGTGTGTGCGTGTTTGGGGGGAGTAAATAAAACAATATTGATTGATGAAGAAATGACGCTACCTCTTAACCTGATAGTTTATTGAAACCTCAACTGACTGAAAAGAGTGGTAAACAAAATCAAAAGCTTAGCTCTTGCCTCAGCTGTGTTTCTAAAGGCAAGAGCAGCAATCCTTCCATGCACCGTGCAAGAATTCCAATCCTGTGCTTAAACCAGCAAGGCATATGTAAATTATTCATTATGCTGAGTGCCCCCTGGTTAATCATAGAGATCATAGAAAATATTATTAGATGCTTGTCACTGATGCATCAACATGCTAACTATTTAATCTATGAATGCATCACATTTTGCAAACTGTTTGTTTTTTCTGTTTAAAATGATCCAGCGTCACCCTCTGAGATTGAGCTGAATAAGATCATGAAGTATTAAAAAAGAAAATACAACTAAATTGTACTCAATCCTTGGTTAAATGCACCAGGACATTTTACCACTAGAGAAATCAAATAATCACTTGATAAAGAAGGCTTTTCAAAGTGCAATTAGTCTTCCAGTTTCATATACTTAATATTTGCCTTTTAAACATTACAGTGTTTACTCACTGAGATGCAGATCATAGAGGTACGAGCATGGCTGTGTGATCAGCTGGATAATAGGCTTTTCATGTTCATGACAATATTTTGCATCTGTAGCTCAACAGGACTTAATGATCTGTGTAACATTACCTTCTGAAAACACTCTGCTTTAATGACTCATATACCCTCCCTGACTGATGTTAAATTAACGCACTGCAAACAAATCATGCTGTCAATGTAAATTCGCCCAAAACTAATAGAACTTTTATTTCTCCCCTCTTTCTTCTCCCTCTGTTGCTTTCCAGAAACCTTCCTGAGGACACACGTAGAGAAACGCAGAGAAGCACACGCAGTCACACACAATCACACACAATCATACACAGGCACCATGCAGGAGTCAGAGCCTACAGTGTGCCAGCTCCAGCCCAACATCATTTCAGTGCGCCTTTTTAAGAGGAAGGTTGGCGGTCTGGGCTTCCTGGTGAAGCAGAGAGTGTCCAAGCCACCTGTCATTGTGTCAGACCTCATCCGTGGCGGAGCAGCAGAGGAGTGTGGTCTGGTGCAGGTGGGTGACATTGTGCTGGCTGTCAACAATAAGCCCCTGGTGGACCTGTCCTATGAACGGGCCCTGGAGACACTGAAGAATGTGATGCCTGAGAGCCATGCTGTACTGATCCTCCGTGGGCCCGAGGGCTTCACCACACACCTGGAAACCACGCTGTCTGGGGATGGCCGCCAGCGCACAGTGAGGGTCACACGCCCTGTGTTCCCACCATCAAAGTCCTACGAGCAGTGGTCCCCACTCAACGCACTGAGCCCTGGGCAACAGCAGCAGGTCAACAAGGATAACCAGCTAAGGGCCATTGAGAACCTCTCCTCTCCATCCATCACCCAGTCACTCCTACAGAGGGGAGGCATGCAGGGCCAGGACCCCCTGCTGATGAGGGATGGCCGTGGAGCTCTCCTGTGCAATGGGCTGGAGGAAAACAATGAACTGCTGAAGGAGATTGAACCAGTGCTGCGCCTCATCAAAAACAGCAAAAAGGAAATCAATGGAGAAGGCCAGAGGAATGCTGGGAGGCGAGATGCCGAGATTCAAGTGGCCTGGTAATTTGTGATGTGATCCTACCTTATAGATCCCTTAGTTAAAGTGTCTTTGTCCACTGTCCTCCCCACAGTGAGGGCTGCAGTCAGAGCCCAGATAGAATTAGAATCAGGATGTAGTTCAAGGACTCTTAAAAATGGCGGTTACTGGTTGACACAAGAACTTGCACCTGGTCTTCTGATTGAAAGTATCCCCGTTCCCTCTGCCACCCTGCAGTTTCTGAACTACCTGACGCATCTGTGTTAATTAGCTGTAATAGACAGTCTCTCATTCAGCTAATATGACTCAGCTTACAGTGCCAAGTAATTACTGTCTGCCTGCTGGTCTCTAGCAAGCCTCACTTAAAATAAAATTGCTCACAATATTCGTCAGGACCATTTCAGTTGGTATTCTTCAACTGCTGAACCAGCTGCTTTATGCAGGCTCACAAACACACCTTTAAAAAGTTTGGCAACTTGTCAAACTTTTTAGAAAACTTAAGATGTTGAAATAGTTTCCTTTTTGCATATTCTCTTTGCATTGGGGCTATTTTACCAGGATTCAAATACACAGTATGTAAGCATTTTCCAGTAGGCAAGTGCTTCATCAGTAATGGATGCTACTTCATATGTTAATCACGGATAATTAATTAGTGTTGTGTAACAGAAAGCTTTTCAGGAAAAAAAAAGATTGTCAATGTTCATCAGTTTGTAAGAGAGTCGAGCTTCTTCTGAGCTGTCCTCTCGGGCGTAGAGGTCAGGCGCAGCCGTATTTATGCATAAAAGCAGCTTAAAAATGTGCCAATCTGGTAGAAATTCTGTTTGTTTAACACGTTTCCCTTTTCATTTATGATTTATTGCGGAACACTTGAATTGCTTATAGTTTGGTTAAGTTTTCACTCTGGAGGAGTTTTCCATAAAGGTTCTGTGTCGGGGTAATATTCCATCCTCGATTCTGTCTGAAGGGTCTGCACAATGTACTGTTATTGGCGTCTCAGTTATTTGCCATTGTACTCCCAAGACCAATTGAAATCAAATTGAGGCTACAGTCTCCTTGAATCAATATCTCATTCTTGACCAACCCATGCGCATCCTCCCCTCTTTCATAAATACCCTTTGAGTGATTCATTGGCTTCTTGTGAGACACGCGCTCTGAAAAAAACCCAACAAAACAAAAAGAAAAAGCTCAAAGCATGAACAGCGAAGTCTTTGATACAACAGCCTTACCTCATGCGGCCACCTGTGCTCCCAGAAATAGGGATTTAAATCCATTTGATTGCACATGCTGAGATTTGTTCAGCACTGGTTAGAGTCGACTAACTTCATTTTATTTTCTGTGAGAAGAATTCTTTCTAAAGAGAAGCTGAAGAGAGAAAGGGTACAGTGATGAGGATACTCCAATAATATTTGTCATCTCTGGTCAATTTTTTTTGCAGTAAGATCCTAAAATATGCCTATTTGCAATGAAAATAAAGCACATTACAACCAGTGTTGCTTGTTTTCAGAGGAGAAGCAATTACAGCTTCACAATTAAGCATGAGGCTGAGTCAGAGCTAATGACAAATGACACATGCAACTTCTCTCATTGTTTCTGCATATTTGAACTCCACCTCCAATTTGTGGGGATGAATATGATCTCGCAAATTGCAGCAATAAAGAGATACCGTGTGACAGGGAGTGTGAAAGGGAGAAAGGATGCCTGTGGGGATTTACAATTAGCACGGACGCGTGCTTACGGGGGTGGGAGGGGGGGTGTGAAAGAAAGTAGGAGGCAAAATGTGCGTGGGCGTTTTTGATTGGAAGAATGCAAACTTGAAGTCACACAAAGATGAGTTTTATGTATTTATGAATGTCTCATATGGTTTGCAGCAACAGCAGCAGCAGCAGCAGCTCAGGGATATCCCTTCCCCCCTTCTCATTCAGTCGCTTAGGATTAGATAGTTCCGGCTCAAAGTGAGAGCTCTCACTGTTCATGTCTTTTTCTTTTTACCTCTGGTGAATAACAGCTGTTTATACTGTAGGGTTGTTTATTCAAAGAAAGACAAATCTGCAGTCATCATTTGTTTACGCTTCTTGATGTCTGATTTTTTTAAAATCAAGAAACACTTAAATCTGTATTTTCTTATCAGCCCCCCCACCACCACCACACACACACACACACACACACACACACACACACACACACTGAGGCTGTAGAACCTAACTAGTGATAATGCCCAAAAGCTAAACTGATATTTTTTTTCTCTACCACTTATTTGCAGAGACCATAAACCCTCAAAGTGTTTTCGTATCAAATTAACTTTATTTCTTTGACTAATAAAGATAGAAAACATAACGTAAAATAGTTGAAATCATAGTAGAAATTCAAGATCAATGCACCTTTTCAATTTTTTTTGCAATCTGTGTAAAAGTCTCTGACTGCAGCATTGAGCTTTGCCTGTATCTGTGCACCCACTATGTTCTGAATGGAGAAGTTCCTTTGTGGGTGTGCAGAGCTTTTAGAAATTGTACAGGCTTTCCTTATTTAACAGCATTTTGGAGAGTCTACAGATCTATGTTTGATTTTTTTTTTTTTTTTTTGCAAAAACTGAATGCTTGTTTACTGTGTACGTGTATGCATGTCTTGGTTGGGGTTTTAAATTGAAATGAAAGATTAGTTTGCACCAGATGCGAGCTTACACACCTGACAGAAAATTGTATCTGACTTCTAGGGACCTTGGCGTGGGAAATGGCACATCCCCGCAGCTGGTGCCAGATAATGACAGAATGCTGGAAAACATGCCGGTGGTGCTTAACAACGCTGACACTGACAAGGTAAAGTGAAACAAATTCCCAGCCCTTGAAATGATTTAGAGTGAAAGAAAGCAGGTGTAAGCATAAGTTTTTCATCTATACTCTGCAAGATCAATAACTTGAAAAAAACCCACTTTTCTTCCGTGTGTGTGTGTGTGTAAGTCTTCCTGTGCAGGCTCGGTTAGTTCAGCTCTATAATGCATGTGAATCTGTGGCTGCCTTTATGGTTCTATAGCCTTAAACAATAATCCAGACTATTCCATGCTTCCATGCATTCACAAACTGAGCACGCACACCCATGTTGCTTCTTTGCACATTGTATAAAGCCTTTGCTTAAGATCCTATCACCTAGGCATTAGATCTATCCACCAGCAGCATTAAATCCAGCTTATGCCTTCCACACAGAAGGATCTGGTCGCAGGTCTAAATGTCAGCGGTAGGGATAGTAATCTGCACATGGTTCACATGGTTATCCCACTGCTGACGTCATTCTAGGCCCCATCAATGGGACCGGATGGCCTAATGAATGCGTGCAGCTGCTGATCTGTGTCTCGCCATCAAATGTGACCCCTCTTAAATTGATCCAGCCACTCAGACCCCCCAGAGGAGAGTGTTAATGTGCACGCTTGAGAGAAAATATGTGTGAGAGGGTTAGGAAGGGGGAGGGAGTTGAGATATGGATGATGTTTGATAACAGTCAGAGTGGAAACGTATAATGTAGTAAGAAGCCATATGCCTTTCATTGTGGTGTGTAGTTGCTAAGACTGAGGAAGCCTATCGGCTTGCAAGAATGTGTGTCCAGTATGTGCATGTGTACTGACTCATGCAGCAAGAATTTCCCCTGCAGGCGTTTTGCTAGACAATGATACTAACTTTGATGGCTCACTGCTAAGTGTTTAATTTGACAGACTCAAGTCCAATCCTAAGTTAATTTAAAAAAAAAAACACGTTACATAGTTTCAGAAAATGGGAGTGATTTTTTTTCTTTCTTTTTGACTATAAGGATTTCAAGTGACACATTGATGCCCTGCAAATGAGTTTTCTCACTTTGGTGAAGGATTGTCCGTGTGCCTCTCACTTGAGCGTCTGCATAATTTAATGTGTAATAAGATTATGGCAAAGAAATGTTCTCTCAGATTCCACCAACTAATGATTTCTGGAGACACCAACTTTGATAATCCACTGAAAGCAGAAATATGCCTCTCTTCTGCTTCTTCTTCTTCTTCTTCTTTTTTTTTTTTGCACATTATGGCTTATTCATCACCGAAGAAGGTGTCAATTGTCAAATCAGAAATGTACTTGTCTTCAAAATCATGACTAAACTGTATAAATATTTAATGAATAACATCTCTTTTCATTTCTCAAGCTGTCATTTTCTTCCATTTCTCTTTTCTCATCTGCGTCGGTCCTGTGCTCATCATCTTGAATTTCCCATCATAAGTTTTAAATAATGGGTGGGTGAGGAACTTTACTGCATAGCTGCATTTACCAAAAAGTAATTACGCCCCATTATGAAATCATCTTCATCGGATTAGCTTCAGTTATGTTCCTTACCAGCACCACGGATCCTCCCTTCCGATACATCCACACCTTATTCTTGATATGGAGGTCTCATGGTGCATAATGGGATTTAAGATGGTGTGAGTCTGTGTGTAGTGTTTCCGTCAGTAATGTGAATAACATGGGAACGACTGGGCCATTTAAACAGATACAGCCAATGCTCTCTGACATTTCTGTATTAGGCGCATCAACATATTATTTATGCACTGCAGTTTTGCCATTCAAAATACTGCAGTACTGACAATATTATCAATTTTGAAGACTGTAATATCAGCTGTTGCCAGCGGATTCTGTCAGTAAATGACAAATTTATGGATTAGTTAAAAATCCAGTTTTCAGCTGTTTTTTTTTTTTTTTCCAACAGAGAGTCAGTTTCTGGATTTCTAACAAAAAAACCCAAAACGTTTTCTATTCTCTCCAGTAATAAATGTTTGACTTATCAGACTTAGAGTGATGATTTATTGATTAAAAGTGGCCAATAATGTACGTCCGTGATTAAAATCATCGAGCGATCATAGATTAATTTAAAAAACAAATCATAGTACCTGCTTGTGTAGTTCATTACAACCAAACTTACTTCCTGCTGTTGTAATTCTGTCCACTTCTCTCCTAAAGATCTCTGACATGGTTTGAGATGCGCTCCCCAGACTATGTTTAAATTAACAGATAGTTTCTATAACCACATATCTACATATAATTATGCAGCATCTGTATGCAGGAAATGTGCCTGTGGTGTGATTATGATTTAAGTTTTATTATCTTCGGAATCTTTTTTTTTTTTGCATTTGTAAACAGTGACTGTCTCATATAACAGAAGGTCTTGGTACAGACACACCATGAGTCTAAAAGTCTTACTCAAAGTCCTTACATTATACCCCATTGGTTCAAAGATTAGCAAGGCTGACAAAGTTGGATCAGCCATGAAAAATCACAACTTTTATCCCTTTATCGATCTAGAGCTCTCACTCTCTTAAACAAATAAATAAAACTTTCATTTAACCAGGAAGTGAAACTTTTGAGATCAAGAAGCTCCTTTGTGAGTGTGCCTGATGCGGGCAGAGTTAACCTAGCATGTTGTTGATGGCAAAAGAAACTGACTCTCTCAGAGGAAAACCTACACAAGCACGGGGAGAACTCTGGGTTTGAGCCCAGGACCTGTCTGCTGTGAGGCAACCGCTGCCTCATCGTACAGTTCAAGTGGCTTATTCTCAAATAAGAATTTTTGGAGAAAGAAAGTAAATTTTTTAAGCTAGTTGAACATTTCTGCAACATTGACATTTTGAGATTGTTCCCATAAATGTGATTCTCTGAAACCTTCAGGTGGCAATAAAAAAACTGAAATAAATAAAATGCCGCAGCTTTCTTTCAGTCAGTGAGCAGTCAGCCTTATTAAAAAAAAAGCACAGTTCTTCACATCTGATTTCCTTTGCTCGTTTGATGTACATTCTCTTTATGGTTCAATGATCTTTCATCTTGTCCACAACATCGGTGATAATCACGTCATATCTGAGCTGCTCAGCAGGGGTTATTGCTGTTGAAGCATTAAAAACACTCTTCGTGTGCCTGTGTGTAAAATCAGATTCAATTCATTCAAATTCCTTGTTCCTTTCTACAGTTTGAGAGGACATCAAATGACAGTAAGACTCTGCTAGTGCGACACTGTCGGTATTCATCGCCCCAGCAAGCATGCAAGCGAGTATTTCAAAAGCTGCTCCACTGTTTGACTAACAATGCTGTAGAAGATGATGAAAGAGCTTCCAAGGTGTGCAATTGATTACTCTGATCTTTGGCAATCATTTGCTGCCTTCTCTAAGAGCTCTTGCAGTTGGCTTTGGGGTTAAATTGCAGCCATTCATCTGTCAATAGCTACAGTACTGGAAAACTCTGTGCGCCCAGAGTTAGCTTGCCATCAACCTGCTGTTAAATGCTGAATGCCTTTATCCCGGAGAAAAATGGAGGGAAGAAAGAATGCAGATGGTTCCTGTGCATAAGCCCGTGTGAGTGAGGCATGAGCACAATCACAAATCAATTTCCTCTGAGAACAAAGGGCTGGGGTTCACAGAGAAAGCCAGTTCAAATGCTTTCAGATATTTCTTGTGCTATTCTTACTGAGAACTCTCCTGTCAATGTCCAGATTTGTGCACTCAAATCCATTTCCTGCCAGTGGGAGGTCTGCGTCACTTTTCAACCCATCCAGCTTTCACCAAAAGCTTCACAGAGGCCAGAACACATTACCCAGTTAAAGTACAAGGGCCTAAAGTGATGATTCATGTGTGAATGTCTGTGTGCTCTTTACAGCCTCCAGCTGAGGGCAGGACCTCACCCATTAAGTCACTGCAGAATGGCAGCCCTTCCAAATGCCCCCGCTTTATAAAGATTAAGAACTGGGAGACTGGCACTGTCTACAGTGACACACTCCACCAAAGCTCCAGCAAGGTAAGACATTCGAAACTTCTGCTGTCTCGTCTGGTGTAGCATCCGTATTTGTCACCGAGAACCATCCTGGCAAGGATGACAAAAATTTGGATGTCATGATTCAAGACACTGTATAATCGGCTGTGGGGTGCTACTGTGTCTTCATGTACTGAAACCCTTTACTGAAAGAAAAAGGATTAGAATTAAAGAAACACCTGTATGATGCAATTGTAATGCAAGGCAATACTGCATAATCCAGCCCTGCAATGAAGAAAAAAACTGTAAATAAGAGAATTATGGTTTGTGAGTGACCTGCAAGTAATAATGCATACAGTACAATTCCTCTAAATCAGCTTGTTTGTCCTTTTGGACCAACAGCCAAAAACATCATATAAGCAAAAAAAGCAAATCCTCAGAAGCTGAAAAGTGTTGATGCCGGAAACACTGCAGTTCTATTTAAAGGATTTCTTGATGGAGTTTTGTCCCATAAAGCCAAATGCTTCAACCTCAAAAAGGAGTTTAACTAAGAGAGCATTGCTGTCATATTGAATTGCATCACTGGAGTTTTTTATTGTTGTGTTCATTAATAAAAAAAAAAATCACAAATACGGCACAACGGCAACAAGGTTCAGAAGAGTGCATGTCAACATTCTTTAAACAAATAGGCTAATGCCTTTGTGTCGTTTTGGGCGATAGTTGTGATTTAGCATTTGTTGACATATCACAAATTGGATTTACAGGTGCAGCATAAATCAGTCCTCTCTGTCAGTCTTTGTGTTAAGGTACGGGCACAGCTTTCATACTGTAAGCTGACTAATAAAGCTGACTGATGCCTGTGACTTAAACGGTCATCTTGAAGGCGCAGATGAATATCGAGTACAGTGTCTTGGTTGACTGAACGTGCATTTAGCCTGCAGACTTACCAACACATAATCTGCAAGTCAGATAGATTGGAGAATAATAGCACAGCACGGCGTGCCTTTTGTCCGCTTCTCAATAACTCTTCATACATTAGTAGGATCCTGTCAGAACTGTTGGTGATTCAGCTTATTACTATTTAGCCAGAAAGTAGGGGGGGTTAGGTAATGAAACAATTAATTCTTCAGAGTGAAAAACAACATATCACTGGCACAGCCTACCGTATTGGGACAGCTCACATGGTCAAATAGTGACTCACATAGTCATGACTCGATGACTCAGCGTTTTCAGAAGGCAGTGCGGGGAAATCAAATATGTAATGTTATTGGGTATTTTTGTCCAAAATTCATTAATCAGTAACATAAATCAGTGACTAGGTCCACAAAACCAAGCCATTCATCCCTTCAGCAACCATCTGCAGCTACTTTAATGAGCATTACTGATGAATGACATCATATCATGCATTTTGATTCATAAAATCAAAAGATGTATCCCGAATCATGCCTTTTAATACTCACCGTAAGATGTGCACAGTGAACCGAAAATTATTTTTGGAATTTCTGCTTTGAGCTAATGCCTAACGTCAGCATGATAGCTGACTCACAAAGCCATTGTTGCAGCGAGCGCAATGCAAAGTATTGTAGTTAGCGTGCAACATAATTTGAATGATCACAAAGTACAACTGAGCGTGGCTGTGGTTTTCCAGGTGGAAAAGGAAATTTCACGTTACATTTTCACAGGTGTGATGGTGAGGTCAGAAAGATGATCACTGAGCTATCCTGAGGGCAAAAATGAGGCAAATCCAAGTTTTACAGAAGTTTCACTCTGAGCCACAACAAGTTTTACAAATGCAAGCAATAAAATACATTTTTGGTACGTGTCTGTCTGTCTGCAAACTCCTCCTGCATGATCAGGAGCTGAGCAACTAAACTTGGCACGTAGGTACATCTTAGGCTCCTGAAGGGACAACATGACAATGTGGCCTTATAGCGCACATTGTCATATTGCTTAGCAACCCCCTGGCAATGGGCTAAAATGAACCATTTCTAGCATTTATGCACTCGTAATATCTTAGAAAAACATCACATTGTTTGAATTTCACAGCAATGGCATCGCCTTTATAGCCACAAAACTTGAATTATGCATGAAATATTATGACACCATCTCGTTGCCTGGCAAAAATTCAACACTGGACTCCATAACATTAGTGTAGTAGAGCAGGACCTGAGCATTGCAGGGAACCTGCAAAAACTGACAGATTTTTCCCACTCAAAATTTATATATCATCAGTTTATACTACCGCCCTTATTTCTTTACTTTTCTCATTGTGATTAGTTATATCGATTTGCCAACACCATGAACGGACCAAACAATATTGCAGCAAGGGCATGTACTAAAACAGCTGCTCGGTAAATGCTAGAAAATCCCTGTGGTTTGGATTTGCTGAAGGAAATTAGTTATAAAAATGCTGATTGTTGGGTGGAAACGGTCTGCACAGTTAATGCTGCGTATGTTTTGCTGCTCCATCCATCTGCTCTGACTGCCTCTCTTGGTGGACTTTGTGGCTCTGTAATAATATCACAATTATTTCTACTTTTCTTCTTTGCAAATAAGAAATAATTAATCCCTTTTAGAGAAGTGATTAATTTCAAAATTCTCTTAATTGTTGAAGGGCAAATGCTGTAAATGGAATGGATATAGAATTTATCAAAACTCATAATGAGGCACTAATTCCCCATTGTAAAACATGTTAATTGGGTCCATCCGTAATGGACTGTTTCTGTTTTTATTATTATTATTTATTTATTTTATTAATAATGGAGAGTTTCCAAGTGCTTGGAAAACTGCAGTAATCACACCTGTGTTTCATTTGGGTGATCACATGGTAATTACTGGCAATTATCTTTCCATTAGTATCACAATTAACACAGAAATGGATCTCTGAAGAGATAAACCTTTCTCATTGCATCCGTTGCAATTTGGCCTTAATTTTCTTAGAAATTATCGACGCTAAATAGGATGAAGGAAGCAAGTTTGGGACTTTGATTTAAAGAAAGCTTTTGATACAGTGGATAATAAAACTTCACATATCATTATTAATAATTTTGGAGTTCCTCAAGGTTCAATTTTGGGCCCTTTGTTGCTTAGCTTATCTACCTGGACCTATGTGAAAAAGTAATTGCTCCTCCTTGTTAAATCGGGATTTTAACTGATTAACCACATTTTTTTTGGAAAGCTGAGTTTAGTTCTGGCCTGAACTGCCAGACCTGTGGAATCAAGAAATCACTTAAATGGAACCTATCTGACAAAGTGAAGCAGGTTAAAAAATCTCAAAAAGCAGTACATCTTGCCACAATCTAGAGAAATGGATGAGAAGCCAAGTCATTGACATTGATCGATCGGGAAAGGGTTACAAAGTCATTTCTAAGACTTTGGGACCACATTGAAAGCCATTATCCACCAGTGGAGAACACTTGAAGCAGTGGTGAATCTCCCCAGGAGTGGCTGGCCTGCCAAAATTATTCCAAGAGTGCATTGATGAGTCTGGCAGGAGGTCACAAAAAAGAATCCAGAGCAACATCTAAAGAACTGCAGGCCTCACTTCAACAATAAGAAAGAGACTCGGTAAAAATATGAGAGCTCCGAGGCAAAAACCACTGCTGACCAAAAGGAACACAAAGGCTCATCTCGCATTAGCCAGAAAACATTCTGATGATTCCCAAGACTTTTAGGAAAAATATTCCGTGGACTGATGAGACAAATGTTGAACTTTTTGGAAGGTTTGGATCCCATTACATCTGGAATAAAACTAGCACAGCGTTTAATGAAAAGAGCATCATATCAACAGTCAAACATGGCAGTGGTAATGTGATGGTCTGGGGCTGCGTTGCTGCTTCAGGACCTGGACAGCTAGCCATAACTGATAGAACTATGAATTTTGCTCTCTATCAGAAAATCCTGAAGGAGGATGTCTGGCCATCAGTTTGTGCCCTGAAGCTCAAGTTCACTTGAGTCATGCAGCAGGACAATGATCGGAAACACAGCAGCAAATCCGCCTCTGAATGGCTCAAAAAAAAATTAAATAAATTCCTCCACAGTGACGTAAAAGAACATTCCCAGCTATTAGTTTTAGGGGGAATTACTTTTTCACAAAGGGCCAGGCAGCTTTGGATAGACGTTTTCCCTTAATAAATGAAATCATAATGTAAAAAAACTGCATTTTATATTAACTCAGGTTCTCTTTGCCTAATATTAAAATTAGTTTGATCTGAAACATTTAAGGGCAACAAAAATTCAAAAAACTAAGAAATCAGGATGGATTACTTTTTCATGGCACTGTATATACCTACGTGCTAAAACCAAGAGTCATATCCAGATGTAACTGATGTAACTGTAGGGAGGAGAAGACTATCATTTCATTTTATGAACAATTTAACTACAGAGGGCTCAAAGGTGGTCTTCACTCAGATGAAGTAATTTCTTACCAGCTGGACATGTCGGACCACATTACAATCATTGGAAACACTCTGTTATAAAACTGTAATAATATGTTTTTGTTTCTGAAATAAGGAAAACATGATTAGATTGGCAGACGTTTCACTTGTGTGAAATATATACTAAACCATGCTTTCAGCTGACAATACAGTGGATTTGAGGTCATTGTGCATGTTTTATAAACTTGGCTTTGCCTTCCATTTCTAGCAGAACATTGTTTAATTTAAGCAGTAGCATCGTGCTGAATATTGCATTCGAATTAAGTGTGTAAGTGGGCTTTCCTAATGCCTAATGCTTTCCTAATTGTGGCTGATGTGTTTCCAGCGGGCAGTGAACTGTACAACACTGTGGAAACTGCAGCAGATGTCTCTAAAGCATGATCAGGCGGACCGAACTGACCACGGTGTTTGAATTTCAATACGTGCTTTGAGAGAGATAGAAAATCTACTTCATTACAAACGCAGGATTTGAAATGCTCAGAGTGTATCAAACCCAGCTGGATACCAGCACCAAAATGAATGCACCCTGACCAAGAAGAAGCACTGCATTCTTTAGAGCCGTGCTCCCTCCGTTTTTGCATCTTTGTAGAGAATGATTCATACAACAGCAGGATAACAAGCGCAAACACACATAAAAAGCTTTGTTAGAACTCTTTGTTCAAACTATTTGTATTTGAAGAACAAAGAAGACCAAGAAGTGCTGACTATCATGTACTTTACCATTTAGAATGGCATTTGAAGACTGAGAGCGCCAGATTCAGTGCGTGTTGTCTTTAATGTCCTATGGTTTTCCTTATTTTCTGTCATATGCTTGCGGTTACAATGTTGCATGCTCATATTAAATATAGCTTCAAATATTTTCAAATCATGATGTCAGTGTATTTGCAAGAAATCACTTTGAGTCAAAGGCTGAGGCTTCAGACTGCTCTAAACTTGGTTTCAGAAAATGTTTTCTGTGTATTCCCTCTGTATGACAGCTGCATGATGGCAGGGCCGGCAAATTAATCCAATTTTAATTTCAGTTAAAGTTTTGGCTTCCAGTGATTATGAAAACAAGGTGACATGAATAAAATCATTACTTTTTGCATTCATTTGGTCTACAAAATTCTCAAGTTTCATTTTGCACCATAAACGAAGCACAGCCTTTCCTTTACAACTGCAGCTGCCGTTGTTTCCACAGCACCAACGGTCTCTTACTCCGTCCGCTTTATGTAACGCTCAACTGAGGTGTTGGTTCTCCATCTCTGTCTGCATCTAAGTCAGGGGTGGGCAAACTACGGCCCGGGGGCCACACCCGGCCCGTTGGTCTTTTTAATCTGGCCCGCCAAAGATTGGTACAGAATTGCCCAAATCAAATCAAATCATAATTATGACTGATGTCGAGGATTCTGAGAATTGCTACAACAAACACGAGACTTCGATGCACTGGCAAAAACAACACTGTTCTCACTAAAAGTACATTTACGTATTAACACTGTAATGTATTTTTTATGTTTATGTTTGATATGTATGCATCTGGTGCTGGCCCGGTCCGTATGTCAAATTTCAAAAACGTCAATGTGGCCCCAGAGCCAAAACATTTGCCCACCCCTGATCCAAGTGCCCCAAATTCCCACATCCTGGGCCTCTTGTTGTCCATCTGCCACCACATGCATCCCTCAGTGGAGAATAGGAGTCGGCACGGACCACTATTTGCCCTTCCAAGAATGACTTTAAATAATAATAAATTTTCTTTTTAAAAAAACAAAACAAAACAAAAAACGTGTGTTTAAAGTAAGTGTGTATTTTTTAAAAAGAACTAAAATTTCAATATTTACCAAAGTAATCTTCACTGTAGTTTTTGCCATAATAAAGAATCCTACTGAAGGGTGCACCAAGGTCCTGAATAAGATAAGTTAAGACTATTTTGAACTGTGAAGCATGCAAAAAAAAACTGTGCAAGTCCAAGAATAAAAACATGGATGCAAAGTGGAGACATACCATATGTATATCTTTCAGAGATTCAACTTTGCACGAAGCTAATATCACCACTAATGAAAAACTATGTTGCAGACCTAATGCAACATATTATCTTCACTAGTGTTTTGGGCCTAAAACCAAAAAAAGGCAGTAGGGTGGCTCTAATGGGTAAACGAGATAAGATCGATAACACCAAGGAGCCTCAGCTGCACACGAAGACTATGATAAAGTATTTTGTTGTGCATTTTCCTCAGCTGCTTGGTCCATCTATTTTTTCCCCATTTTATCATGCAGCCAAAGTTTCTTCCTCTAGTTAGTAAGCCAGTCTACCAAACACAAGGTGAGCTGTGCTGCTTAAGCATTCACCCTTCAAAACACTGCAGCCATTTGTAAACAGCAAACAGCAGCCTAATTACTTTGGTGACTTATCGGACAGCCTGTCACATGCATCCCAATGAATGGCCTGTAATAGCATTTCCAGATTTATTGTATATCACAGACTCTGCCGTATTGGTGGATGATCCGTCTTTCTCGAAAAGGACAGCTGGCTGGCATGAATGCCCAAAGCAGTATGAGAAGCGGACGTGCTGGAGCACAAGTGATTCCTTTGTTTTATTTTTAACACTCGGTGCTTCACTAATCCACGCTCTCCTTCCACTCATACCTTCTACATCCATCACCACACTTTAATCAGCATCTTTTTTTGTTTTTTAGTCTCATTTCGGTTTCACTTTGTTAATTATGTTTTCTTCATCCTTCTTTGTAATTATTCTTCCATTTTTTTTAACTTTCCCATTTTTTTTTTAGCTCTTTCTCACTTCATTTCCTTTCACATTTTTTCCTTTTTCTTGATTTACTGGGATGTTGTTTGTTTTATTAAACTGATTTTTTCCCCCTGTTTTTGTTGAGTGGCATTTTAGGTTGGTTGGAAGGGTCAAAATTTGTGTGTGTGTGTGTGTGGGGAGGGTGCACACTTTCAGTGCATGTCTGAGTATTTGGACAGTGTAAGTGGGCGGTTCAGTGTAACAAGCCAATTTTAGCACTGCAAGGGTCACTGTCAAATTTCCTCTTGAACTGCACGCCTGTGCTATCATTTCTGTTGTGAGCTTTTGCTCACTCATTCGTTTTCTCTCTGAGCTGGTGACGGCAAACCAAAGTGACAGCTGACTTCAACTTTAATCACATTAAAGTTACCAAACAAGGTTGCTATGAGCAATTTTCTCCTTGCATCTGCCTGTTTCCTTGTTTTTTGTTTTTGTCTTCCTTCCTTATTCTGTCTCTGTGGAACGATACCAATCTATGACTCACCGACTTACTCATTCATTAACATGCGTGCCAGCCATGTGTGAGTGATACTGTGAAAGAAATGTAACAGTTACAATCTTTCTATGCATTAAGAGTCCAGGAATTGTGAAGAAATCAAGTAGAATTTGATCATGATCACGATATAATATGAACCTCATTAATAAATCTGAGTCTTTTAGTGCCAGTGGATGTATTTTCAAAATTTTCTGAAATTGCTGCTGAAATATTTTTCTTAGTAAAACAAAATAATCACCTCGTTAAGTGCACAAATAAAACGATTTAATAGAAAGCTCTTGTTTCATCAGTTCTGGAAAGTAAATTATGTTGATATATAAAACTCAAAAATTCTCCTGGTTGTTATTCTCAGCTCACCCGCACTTTGTATGTTGGCATGTAGTTTACAGTAGGTAGACATCCCTCCTAATCCGTTCATGTTATTTTTCTTTTCAGATGCCAATCTGTAGTGAAAATGTGTGCATCGGCTCTGTGATGGTGCCCAACCAGCACATCCGCAAACCCGATGAGGTCAGAAGCAAAGAAGAGCTTCTTCCGCTGGCCACCGACTTCATAGACCAGTACTACACCTCTATCAAAAGGCAAGTAAACCATGTGGTAGCTGGAGAGGAAAGTAAGTGTCAGAGGGTGAAACAACATGAACGTTATTTTAAACAGTAAAATAAGAGATTTAATTGCGGTTATGATGCATGATGTTTAGACTAGCCAGTGTATTCGTCATTCCAGTCAAATCAATTTGGAGAGCAGAATAATTCTATACAGGACTGAGTGAGCCCCAGATGGTGGCAGATGATCTGCTGTGGTGACCCCTGAGGGGAGAAGCCAAAAGAGGAAGAAACGTGTACATGGTCTTTTATTTTATTGTGTCCTGCCAACAGGTATGGGTCTAAGGCCCACGTGGACAGGCTGGAGGAGGTGACCAAGGAAATTGAAGCTTCAGGAACTTATCAACTGAAAGATACTGAACTGATTTATGGAGCCAAGCATGCCTGGAGAAATGCTGCCAGATGTGTGGGAAGGATTCAGTGGTCCAAATTACAGGTAGAACTCAGTATGCCTGAAATCCATCAATGCTGTTGTCTAAGCTTTCTATTCTTAATATGCTTTTTCTTGCAGTTTACCAATTAATATGGACATTTATCTCAATGGATACATCTCTGCAAATGTTTGGATTTTTGCACATTGTCAGTCACTCGTAACACTTCAGACTTCTTGATTTTATTTTTGCCTTTCAGGTTTTTGATGCCAGAGACTGCACAACAGCCCATGGAATGTACAACTACATTTGTAACCACATCAAGTATGCCACCAACAAAGGCAATCTGAGGTAAAACACACACGGTGCACAGTGCCCACCTCCTTTTCCCAAGTCTTGTTTTCCTTTGTTGACTTTTCTTTCATTTGGTTGAACTCAGCATGCATTCTTTCCACTACACTTGTCCCTCTCTCTCGTGTGTCGTTCCCATCACCCCACTCTTTCTCTGGCTACCCTGACTTGACCCACTGTCCCATCTGTCAGCATGTGCTCTCTCGCTCTCTTAACACTGTATCTGACACTATCTGCAGCCTGTCTGTCTATTTGTCAGCATCTCAGCACCAATCATTGCCCTGTTGGTAAGGTGCCAGACCTTACTAACAAGCAGTCATTTGTCAGACCTGCAAAGCACTCACTTACTTTCTGCCAAGTCCTAATCACATGTGACATCTCATATTTCTTGGATGATGGATAACTTCTGACTCATTACTACACTTAGCCTGGCCTATGGAAGTGAATTCTGATTATACATGTCGTAACGAGCCAATGTAACATCCAAACTCTCTGGCTGGATGGCTTCAGTGTAAATAACCACAGATTCATAAATATAAGTACAGTGTTATTTTGTGGTAGAGTAGCACAGGAGGGACCTAAAATCATTTGGAGGAATGCACATGATAAATTAGATAATTTAGTTCTAAATAAACACAGAATTGAAAACGGGTTTATAAAATACCGGGCACGATGCTCTTGTGCCCCGCCCTGTGTCCTAACACAGATGGTTTTAAATTAAAAGTGGTACTGCGCAATACATAGAAATAGCCCATTTTACTGAATAAAAAAACAACACAAACATTACAGTGTGCATGTTTTCTGCCAGGCGCGTGGAAAGCAGAAATAGTTTCAAAACAGATTTGATTTTGATATATTACAAGTAAAGGTCACAGCATGCTGTCAAACACAAGATTAAGAGTGAGTTTTCAAGTGGTGGATTTCATAGGAAAAATATGTTGTTCCCACAGTGCAGTAAATATTTGTCTTGCCTGAGAGATTATTATGTAAAAATGTGTCAGTGTTATTAGATTTCCCTTTTTAAATAGGTTGCAAACAAACAAAAAGACATTTCATGTTGCTGAATATCACACTACCACTTTCTCTTAAGGCACCTCTGAAAAAGGTGTATATATTGTACATAGTCAGAAACTATTTGCTTATTTTGTCAGTATGAGTAGAGAAAATGAGTTTTTACAACCCATTTTTTATTATTTGCATAAACCTGTCTATTAACCAGTAGTAAAGAATTTATCAGCTATTTATAAGTCAGTAGTTATAACTGTTAGCACCTTTATAAAATGTGCCATTGTAGAATGTTGACAAATATTATGCTATTATTGAAACAGAATGTGAATATTACTTTGTAAAGCATGTGAACATTTTAAAATGTATGATTTCTCATGGAGAGCAAGTGCCAAATTGAGCTGTGTCAAAATTACAACAGAGAAAAATTACCATCTAAATGTAGCCTCACTATGTTAACTTTTCACACATACCACCCTGGCCCTTTTTCCACTGACCGGGTGCCAGTGCCGGTGCCAAGTGCTCAAACCGTTCAGCGTTTTTTCCACCTCGAACTCACTTGGTGCTCGGCCGAAAAACGGGTTCAACTCTGAAACCAAGAACCCGTGACTCAAGCAGCAGAAGGGCGTGACTCTGCCATCTCAACATAAAGTTTTCCACCGCTATTTCACTGCAAGATGTGTATTACATGAGAAAAGCGATGAAGTTTTCATGGCTGTGAATTAGGTTGGGCCCTGAGGCTGAACTTGCTGTTTTGTATCAGTTCTTAACAGATAAAAGGACGCAAAGTGCGTACTTGTCATCTTGCTCGTAATCGCTGTCTGCGTTTACCTCTGTGCTGCACACAGATGCTGCAGTAGTTTGGTTTGGACCGTAAAATATGTTTGCAGGACAAGAAAGGGGGGCGTGTTCTCCCGCGTTTGTGCCCTTGGCTTCCGTTTCCAGACAAGGAACCGCCCACACTCATACGTAAAGGATCAGCTCGGAAAGCGCAGTGGAAACGCAGGCCCGTTCTTAAGAGGTTCACCGGTTCATTGTAACCAGCACCAGCACTGGCACGAGCACCGGCACCTTGTCAGTCGAAACGTGGTACCTGAGCCTTGTTTACATGTGCTATACTGCACATGTTAACAAAGTCAATAGAAATTTAAAACATAGATTTTCTTTGAGGGACTTTAACAGTTGCATCTTTTAATGAGACCAAGAGGCCAACCAAAGGGTAGAGGTGTTAAAGTCAATAATTCAACAGAGCTCGGGTTTCTATCCTGGACAAGCCCCCAGTTGTCACCTGGCACAAGCCAGAAAAAAGAGGGGGGTCATGAGTTACAAATTAAAATACATTTGTTTGTTTAAGTCTTTTTAAAATGATTATCCAAACCAACAAAACAAAACAGAACAAACTAGGTGGAAGACAGAGGAAGCCAAATCTCAAAAATGCAGAATTATGGCTGATGAATTTACTCATAATGTTTTAATTTATCTTGTCTTCTTGCAACAATGAGGCAAATTCCATTAAAAGAAGTCAAACAGGCTACTAAACTGTAATATGTCTGATGATAATATTTTGTCTCCATAAGTTATGTCAGTAATACAGCTGATAGTCTGAGGGCTGTAGATTTCCAATCTTGAAACTCTGGCGAATTAACATAAATAACCTAATTACTTATCGATAATTTATGCATTTTGAGTATACCATTTCTCTTTTTGCCTGGTTACCTAAACCTGATGTAATACCAGTTATTAAATATGTTGCACAAGAGAAATCAATTTTCTAAGGATCTGAAAGTCTGATAGTAGTGAATATGACTTCAAAATGATGTTTTACCAGGTTGTAATACAAGGCTTAATGTCCTACAGATGATGATTATTAACACAACTGACACAGACTGACACAAGCTGCTTAGTACTCTCCCTCCCAGGCGACTTACAACCAGCTTAGCAGTATTAACACTCGCACCGGGTCACAGTATTAAAATAACTCTATGATGTGGAACGGACCAAAGGTGGCTAAGCTTTGGCACTTCTAAGAGCTCTTTGACACATTGAACTAAAAATGCCTTCATGTAGATCACCATCTATCTTTTAGGAATCTTGAGAAATGTCCAAATATTCATATATAGTTCACCATCTACTGCTTCTTTTCTTGGCCCCAGTATGGACAGAAGCATAAAAATAATTTAAAAACTGTATCCACATTACACATTAATGAGATATTTTTATTATCCTTCTCTGTTTGTTTTTTGCAGGTCAGCTATCACCATATTTCCTCAGAGGACAGATGGCAAACATGATTTTCGAGTGTGGAACAGTCAGCTGATCCGCTATGCAGGCTACAAACAGCCTGATGGACGGATCCTGGGAGATCCTGCTAATGTTGAATTCACAGAGGTACACATGAGGAGCTGCGCTGTTAAATCAGTAAAGCAGCTCTACAGTGTTATTCTTTCATTATCCTGTTTGTTCTAAACTGACATGTAGCTGTTGGTCATTAGATTTGCATGCAGCTTGGATGGAAAGCTCCAAAGGGTCGTTTTGATGTTCTGCCCCTTTTGCTGCAAGCCAATGGAAATGACCCTGAGCTGTTTGAGATCCCCGAAGACCTCATTCTTGAGGTGCCAATCACACACCCAAAGTGAGTTATGTCTTTAGTCTTGTACGTGCAAAAAAAAAAAACCCATACAGAATTTAGCAAAAACAAGAACAGAAGGGGCTGCATTAAGAGACATCCACCCACTCACACATCTTTTAACAATACTTCTGAAACAATAGGGTGCTTTTAAGCCAAGAACTATGATTGGGTTATCGTCAGTATCCAACTGTGCTGATTATTCCAAGAAAACACTGCTGCCCGTGCTTTATCTGTTGCTATGCCAGCTTTTGTGGTAACCATGGGGCTTGTTAGTGAAATTTCAACTTTGCTCCTGTTTTTTATTCTTATGTGTTTATTCTTATGTGTTCTTTTACTTTTAAGAAAACTTTTTCAACAATAGCCACTGTACACATGCCATAAAAGCCACTGATATTTAAAGTGTTAAACTGCTGCAGTGCTGTAATATGTACAATCACAGCAACAAATTGGATATTACAGCTACACTAGTTTTCACACCTTCAAAAAGATATGCAACAGTCTCTCAGAGTATATCAGAATCCCTTGCTGCACAGTTCTCGCTGTTAGACTCCCCTAAAATTGGCATCTCTTGCTCCATACCCTGCATCAGCTGGCCTTGAGCCCTGGCAGCAGCTTGGCACAGGCCAGGACCACCAACAGTGTCTCATCATTACACAAGATTAGACCCAGCTCTGGAAATAATGCACCGAGAGCAGTGTTATCAATCCCCCTAGAGAGTGCAGGGAGTGAGGGGTGGGAGGTAGATTGAGGTCCAGCTTGCTCTGTCCAGCACTGAAAATCTGACAGAAGTGGATTTCTATGTGTTAATGCGTGTTTTGGCTGTAGTCCCTTTTTAAATGATGTGTCTCAGGAGTAATTACCCGTGCTCTTGAGGATTTTAGACACATCACAGATGAAGCAATGGACAATATCCTGACCTCAGTAGGGATTATAATGAACAGAATTATGTGAAATAGCAGCCCTTGGCTATCATGTCCCCTGTTTGCTCCACTCAGGTATGAGTGGTTTAAAGACCTGGGTCTGAAGTGGTATGGCCTCCCGGCGGTTTCCAACATGCTGCTGGAGATTGGTGGTCTGGAGTTCACTGGCTGCCCCTTCAGTGGCTGGTACATGGGCACAGAGATTGGTGTGAGAGACTTCTGTGACAGCTCACGCTACAACATTCTGGAGGTACGGTGTTGTGCCAAAATAGAGTCATGTTCCATTGGAAAGAGGGAAAAGAATGTGAGGCACAGATTGACTGAAGCCATGAGCAGAGAAGAGCATGGACTGTGGTACTAAATGATGCGATCAGAATGTGGTTCTTCTTCTTACATGTTTTGTTGCTAATTCTTTTTATACAAAAAACAGTGTTACTTTTGATATTGTGCAAAATTTGTTTGTCAGCATGCACTATATTGCCAGAAGTATTCACTCACCATCCAAATCATTGAGTTCAGGTGTTCCAATCACTTCCATGGCCACAGGTGTATAAACCAAACACCTCGGCATGCAGACTGCTTCTACAAACATCAGTGAAAGAATGGGTCGCTCTCAGGAGCTCAGGGAACTCCAGCGTGGTACCGTAATAGGATGATACCTGTGGAACCTTCCTCACTACTAAATATTCCACAGCCAGCTGTTAGTGGGATTATAACAAAGTGGAAGTGATTGGGAGCGACAGCTACTCAGCCCCAAAGTGGAAGACCTCCAAACTTCATGTGGTCTTCAGATTAGCATAGAGAGCTTCATGGAATGGGTTTCCTTGGCCGAGCAGCTGCACCAAGCTCAATGCATGTATGAGTATGAAATGCATATTTAAATGGGCAAATTGAATTGTGACCTGTTCTGTAACATTTAACAATCAGATCTTCAAATTATTTTAGGGCATGCAGTATAAATATCTGTGTGACATGGCATATAATCAGGGAGACTAGAGCTTTTGCTCTTTTTGCATGTATCGTATTATTCTGACAAGTGAAGACAATTGCAGTCAGAGTTGTCCAGAAGAGCACGTCAGGGCACGTGGGTGCCAGCTTTGGATTGGTCTGTGCCTGCAGGGATGACAACGGCTATTTGCTTCTGTTCAGCGATTGTGTGCAGAAATGAAATTCTGAAGTTAAAAATTTCACTCTCAGCTATGCAAACTAATTTTTTCTATATTATATAGGAGGTGGCAAACAAGATGGCCTTAGACACCAGGAAAACATCGTCCCTTTGGAAAGATCAGGCACTCGTGGAGATCAATATTGCTGTTCTTCACAGCTACCAGGTATCACAATCACTGATTTAAATACTTTGAGTTCTAAAGGTTTGTAGGCAGCTCCTTGGAACAATAGTGGCTATCTTGGACTCAAAGCAGGTGCTGATGAAGTGTGTCAAGTCGTGTTTATAAAAAAAATTAGTTTGCTTATTAGTTACCAGATATGTGTGATCAAAATCTAGCTTAATATATGCTCAAACTCTGGTTTACTACAAGCTGTGTAGCGGTTTGTTTGTTGTTAGCTCTTGACCAGTGTAAGCGTGCACTGTATCCACTTTAACGTAGTCGTGAATAAAAATAAAACACTTATTTGGTTGTAACATAATTGATACCCATTATCTGTGCTTTCTATTTATAGACATGCAAAGTAACCATAGTAGACCATCATTCAGCCACAGAGTCCTTCATGAAGCACATGGAGAATGAGTTCCGGGTGCGAGGCGGCTGTCCCGGGGACTGGGTTTGGATTGTGCCTCCAATGTCAGGAAGCATCACACCGGTTTTCCACCAAGAAATGCTGAACTACCGCCTCAGCCCTTGCTTTGAGTACCAGGTGAGGGAGATAGCATTCATTCCTGCTTTTGCATTCTAAAACATTAACTTGCAGGGATTTTTTAGCATCACATTTTACCCCATTTCATGTTTTATTATATTTCAAGTTAAGGCAATAATGAAAAATGTGCATTTACTTGTTGGGTTCAAACTGTATTAAGTGATTAATGAAAATTAAAGTTGGCAATCAAGAGTAGCCTTGCTAAATGAAAGTATGTACAGTGTCACTTATTATGACCACAGATTATACCTCATTGTATGAGATATCTTTAACTGAAGATCACCTCAATCCTTTTCTCCTATGCAAAAGCCCGATCCGTGGAATACCCATGTGTGGAAAGGAGTCAATGGGACTCCCACAAAGAAAAGAGCCATCGGCTTCAAGAAGCTTGCCAAGTAAGTATCCTTGGTTTTACTTAATCACTGATTTGTTTTCCTTTGTTTTTTTTTTAAATCTTCACATTGTGAGATCAAAGCTATATTGCACCCCTAAATGTAAAAGATCACAAATGATTTATTAATGATTTAATTTAAGGCTAAGCAGGTATTCACCTTGCAAACAAAAGTTAGACACACGACAAAGACGCTGGTGTACTCAGCAGTGAAATTCATCCAATCAACCCCTTAGGGAGTAATCAGACTTTTGTCAGTGTTTTGTCTGTGTATACATGCGCTTGTGCACGTGTTGTGCTATTATTATAATTGCCTGGAGGATATGACAAGCAAGGTAATCACAACTGTCATCCATCCGTGGCTGCCTGCTACAGTGAACCAACCTATTACTAGTTTCAGAGGCTCAATAAGAAACTTTCTTTTCTTTGTGTAATTCAGGTGGCCTTTGTCTTTGATGCGTCTCATTTTTATCGTCTTTCTCTTCACCTCTGTAGGGCTGTGAAGTTTTCAGCGAAGCTCATGGGCCAAGCTATGGCCAAGAGGGTGAAAGCCACTATACTGTTTGCCACAGAGACGGGCAAGTCACAAGATTATGCCAAAACTCTCTGTGAAATCTTCAAGCACGCCTTTGACGCAAAGGTACCCTTGCTCCCACCTTGCATCATCATTTCCAAAGGTTGAGAACTAGCTTATGTATCGCTGTACTAATATCTAATTGAAAAAGAGGGAACCGAAAGACGCGCCAGCTCCAAACCCCACTCTCTGGCTGATGAGGCCGAGCAGATGCCAGCTGAGTGTAGATGACAAAAGGTTTGAAGAGAAAAGTCTGTCTTTTGTCACATTTTCCTTTTGTCTCGTGCAGTAAAGTGCCGCAGGTTGGAGGCAAGATTAAACCACTGAAGCATAGATCAGGGTAGTGGTTTTAAGACAAAATCCTTCAGTGCCCCCAGCTGTGCAAATCTGTATACAAAAAAGAGAGAGAAACAAGCAAAAAGATGCCCCTCACTATGTGCTTCTCCTCTTTATTTTCTCTTCCTGTTTTCAGAGTGTGATCAATCGCACAAGGAGATTCATGCATGAATATGTGTGCCTGTGTGTGTCACTGAGAGTGGGTGTGCGCTGATGGATCGCAGGGCAGATGCAAACGCTTCGGGCAAATCTTAGTTGTCGCGGGGCTAAAGCCTGCTCCCTCTTCATGCCTTTGGTTGTGCGTCTTTGAGCGTACATGCACGTGAAGCGCAAGTGCGGCCCGTGGCAGACAAACACCATCGTGCTGAGTGGTATGCATCATGGATGCTCGATGTGTGGCGGCAGCATATTATCATCTCGTTAGAGGCGAGGACAGAGTGGTCATTACACCCTCCTCCTCTGCCAACGGCTATGTGTTCAGCCTTAATTTACACGCTTGAGTCATCTGTCATTTGGAATGTGTGTCTAGGAAATGAGAGCGAGATAAACACTACACCA
The DNA here is from genome assembly GCA_034780415.1 of Cichlasoma orientale. Lineage (NCBI taxonomy): Eukaryota > Metazoa > Chordata > Actinopteri > Cichliformes > Cichlidae > Cichlasoma > Cichlasoma orientale. Next base: position 138,333 of record JAVDPK010002607.1, read on the forward strand.
TGTAAGTTGCTAACCTTCCATCAGCACAATGCTCTTTTTTTCTGCAGGTTACGTCCATGGATGACTATGATGTTGTGGACCTGGAGCATGAAACCCTGGTCTTAGTGGTGACCAGCACATTTGGGAATGGGGATCCACCTGAGAATGGAGAGGTATGTATGCATACTCATTACCTTTCAGCGATTAAGCTCAGCACAGACCGCAATTTGTAATTTGCATTTTTGCTGTAGAAATTTGGAGCTGCCTTAATGGAAATGTGCCACCCAACATCCAACACAGAAGATAGAAAGTGAGTTTGAGCCCTCAATCCACCTTTTTTTAAAAAATATTTACTGAAGCCAGTTTCCATCCTTCTGTCCCTCGAGGTAAAAATCTGTGTGTCTCCGCTTTTTGCTTATTTTCTAGGAGCTACAAAGTCCGCTTTAATAGCGTCTCCTCGTACTCTGACACTCGGAAGTCATCCAGCGATGAGCCAGAAACCAAAATTAACTTTGAGAGCACCGGACCGCTCGCTAATGTCAGGTAAACAAAGCAAGCCAAACAAACACGAGATGCTTATATGCATATCTAAATAAGGCGATCATAAATACTCAAGCGGGCAATGAGGTTTCTGTTCCTACAGGAAGAAATCTAGAGAGCTGTATTAAAATACTTGTGTCAGATCGCGTTAACAGGACGAGCACGTACTTGGGACGTGCCTCACACTGAAACATGTCCTGTAGACACTGAAATGCTGCTAGAAGAGTGGTTAAATGTTGGCTTAACATCCAGGTACTTTAAAACAGGAGGCTTTATCATCTATTCATTAACATTTTACATAGAAGGTCACAAATAAAATAGTC
>JAVDPK010002607.1:143539-162717 GCA_034780415.1 Cichlasoma orientale
TATATATATTAGTACTATTTGTAACTTTATTTTTTGTGGTAACTAGAAAATGTAAAAATGTGATTATTTCTATGTTTTACGTAAATACGTGTGCGATAGATAGCATTGGGGTCATTACTCAAAAAAAGTCATGCATTACACATTTCTTCCTACTTTTTACAAAAGTAATGCAGTATGTGAGAAAGTAATTTGTTAAACTACTCGTCACATTAGTTTTGTGTTACTCTGTAACATAACCTGAAATCCTTTGTCACGTTAATTATCAGTTAACTATATAAACATTAGGCTACACACTGATCCCTATCCTAATGAGGACACACGCAGCATTATTCAAAGCAAAATTGAAAACAAGCCCAAAAACTCTTCAAAGTGATCGCTGCTGTGATTCTACAGTATAAAGATGCACGGGTAGAAACGGAGGCCACGGTGCTGTTCATCACTGCGTTTGTTACCTGAGGAAGATCCCAGTCAGCATCTTTGGCGTCTTGACTGCCTGTGCAACCACTTACAAACAGCCAAATAATGTAATTATGTCCATCCTGGATGCAGTTTGCACTTTACCGTCGCACACTTGCACATTAGCAAGGAAAGCCTTTGATGGAGTTGCCACCACGTCTGATTTAATAAAACAGGCATGTTGAATGGGTGCAGGCTCCACCAGCGTTTTCAAATTAACAGGTATAAGAAATCACCTGGTTGAACAAATTCACATTTAGTTTAATGAGCTGTTTTGATAATACGCCACCTCAATTTTTTACTGATATTTTGATTCCCACTGTAGATATTGACAGGGAGGTTGTAGTGAGGCATTTTCATTGTGTGGGATTGCTACTTTTACTACCAGAACGATTCAAAAAAAAAAAAATCCTCCACCACTCGTCATTGTCATCTAATGGTAAATATTTTGATAATCATAAAAGTAGTAGCATTTCAAAATCCTTCAGCCTGGAAGGAGTGCAGAAAGGCGAAGATGTCCAGGAAGAGCGCCGCAGGACGTGCAACCCTGTCAGCTCATATAAGAGAATAAGACAGGCAGCAAAAAAATCAGGTCTGGTCCAATTTGTGGTCCGACTGATTTTCAGCACGGGGCAAAGAGAAAACATTTCAGCACCAATATGTCTAAATGGAGCATTTTCATTGTAGTCTCTCCTCAGTGCATACTCCACATGAGAATGGCTATAAAAGCCCTCTAGGATAACAAATCTTATTGCAGCTGACACTTTGCTGATCTGCTAAAGAAGAAGAGACAACAGAGATTTTGCTCAAACTTGGATCAGATGTGAGCTGACTCCCTCACAGTGAAGCAGTGGACAGAGGTGTCGGCTGCCTTCAAAGGCAGTGATCTATTTCATGTTTACATCCATCTGAGCCCAGACAGGACGAGTGTTTACAAATGCATCAGCTGTTTTCAACTGTTATGGCATATTCTGAGAAGAAGGAAAGGACAAGTTTCTAACACAGAAGTGGTTTGCAGTTGTGTATGTTTGTGTTTTGTTTTTTTTTTAAGCACTACCTGTCTCTCAGTCTCTGTGCTAACTTCATATATGTGTGTCTCTGTTTAGGTTCTCAGTGTTTGGCCTTGGCTCCAGGGCCTACCCACACTTCTGCGCCTTTGCCCACGCTGTGGACACGCTGTTTGAAGAGCTGGGGGGTGAGCGCATCCTACGCATGGGAGAGGGCGATGAGCTGTGTGGCCAGGAGGAGTCGTTTAGAACATGGGCCAAGAAAGTTTTTAAGGTTGGTTTCCTGGGCTGAGACCCTTTGGGCGTGGTTGAAGGTGATGCACTTAGAAAGTATGCATCATGGACATAATTTTCTAGCTTTATTTCAACACAGACAGCAACAGATTCGATCAAAATTCCCTCCCACTCCTTTAAAACCGCTGCAACAGTCTAGCTGGCATTTTAAATATTGTGTTAATACATAACTTTGACATTGTGGTGACATTTATAGTCTTTATAATTGGTGACAGTGGTGACACCGAAGCATTTGTGACTGTGTTGTTGCATGTGAAGGCTGCCTGCGACGTATTCTGCGTTGGTGACGACGTGAACATTGAGAAGGCCAATGACTCCTTAATCAGCAATGATCGCAGCTGGAAGAAGAGCAAGTTCCGCCTGACGTACACAGCTGAGGCCCCAGCCCTCACAGAAGGTGATGGCTCCTCTTGGTACTTAGTTATAAACTACTTATGGGGCAAGTTCATCTGTGCAAAATACCAGTAGCTGATCATCAGTGGGGCGGTATGATTATTGATAAAGGTGAGCCACTCAGCATTTACATGACCTGAAGCTGAGATTTGTGGCTCTGGTGTGAAACAAAAGAGATTATAATGAGAACTTTTCCCAAATTATTGGATCTAAAGTGGTTCTGTTACTTAATTGCCATAAATTCATTTGCTACTCCGGCACTTTCAAACTGACAAAAACCCATCGGAGAGTCTGCTGGCTTACCCGGGGGCCAAAGGATGTCTGAGGCTGCTTGTTCTATCTTCTTCTCACTGATTGTGCATTTATCCCTACCTTGTTGAAAAAAACAGGAACATCAAAGCTATTTTTCATAAGTGACAAATTGTGTGTTTGTTATTGTCGATGATGTGATCTAAATCATTTACAGTCAGTAAGATTTTTTATATAGTTTGATTTAAATTGTTAGTGCTGTGGTATGTAATTTATTCATGAATACACGGCACTGTATATTATACACCAATCAGGCATATTATGACCACCTGCCCAATATTGCATTGGCCCCCCTTTTGCTGCCAAAGCAGCCCCGATCTGTCGAGGCATGGGCTCCACCAGGCCCCTGAAGGTGTGCTGTGGTATCTGCACCAACATGTTAAGTCCTGTAAGTCGTGAGGTGGGATCAAACCTGTTTGTCCAGCACGTCCCACAGATGCTGGATTGGAGGCTGATTCAAAACCCCTCAAACTTGTTGTTGTGCCCCTCAAAACATTCCTGAACCATCGTTGCTTTGTGGCAGGGAGCATTATCCTGCAGAAAGAGGCCGCAGCCATCGGGGAATACCGTTTCCACGAAAGCGTGTACATGGTCAATGCTTAGGCAGATGGTACGTGTCAAAGTAACATCCACGTGGATGGCAGGACCCAAGGTTTCCCTGTAGAACATTGCCCAAAGCGTCACACTGCATCTGCCGGCTTGACTGCTTCCCATAGTGCATCCTGGTGCCAGGTGTTCCCCAGGTATGAGTAGCTTGTCTGTTGATAACACACAATAACACATCAACTTTGAGGACAAAACTTCGCTCCCTAATATATCCCGCCCACTAACAAAAGAGATAATCGTTGTTATTCACGTCACCTGCCAGTGGTCATAACGTTATGCCTGATCAGTGTATCTTAGAAACTCAGTGTCTGCATGTTGTTTGCCAAAATATGCAGTTAGTTATACCACATTACAACCGCTAAACCCCCCAAACTACCTCATGTTCCAGTCGTTATGCTAAGTTAAGTTTGGATCTGACTCTCTGCACTTTATGTGCAGACACAGGAGTGATATTGATCTTCTAACTCTCCCAGAAAGAAGTCAAATAAATATGTTTTCCAAGAAGATCAGGTCTACCGATAAACCCATAAATAATGTAAGTATTATCTATGTCTGCCAACAGCATTATACAGCATTCACAAGAAGAAAGTTTATGGAGCAAAGATGCTTGAATCTCAAAATTTACAAAGTCCAAAATCCAAGTAAGTGTGCATTGACACTTTTCTGAAGAAAATATTTCTACCCACATGTTTGTGCATTTTATTAAAATCTTAAAGTACTGTTCGGTTCATCTAATGGATTCTTCTGGAGTCCAACTCATTCATTGTTTACAGTGACATTTTAACTAAGTGGAACAGACTGAAAATGGTGCAATGTTATTTCCTAAATCTCTGATCTCTTTCATAGTCGCTCCACCATATTTGTGCGGTTACACACAAACAACCACGACAGCCTGCGCTACAAGCCTGGCGACCATCTGGGCATCTTCCCTGGCAACCACGAGGACCTGGTAACAGCTCTCATAGACAAACTGGAGGATGCTCCACCTGTCAATCAAATCGTCAAAGTGGAGTTCTTGGAGGAGAGAAACACTGCCCTAGGTGGGTGACGTTATTAGCAAAGTCATGCTGCTTTGCGAATACAGTAGGCATGCAATCACGAGAATGGCATTTTAAAATCTGGGCAGGATGTCAGAATCCAAATGTAAATAAGAAGCAGTCTCTCTTGCTGCAGCAGACATTACGAAGTCACACTTCAGCGGGATATCCATGCCCAGAAAATTTTCAGTGAACTGCATATTGGCAAACAGTTGTGGTGACACCGGGTGACTTGACTGTGATTTTCTCTGTGACTGCGAAGGAAGACGTTTCTTAAACACGAGATTAGTGCTTATTCAAAATCCATCTCGACAGTTAAAGCCCTCGTTGTCAACGGCTCTCGCTGCATCTACTTTTCTTTAAAACTAGGAGGCGTTCATGTTCCACACTGACACTTGCATTTCGGTTGTAGGTTTAGAACTTTGGGAATTGCAGCCGACTGGACAAAATATCCGAGGGTGTCGCACAGAACACGTTTTCACGCAGAGAAATGCTTCTGCCCTGTTGATCTGTTTGATGCTGAATCTCATCTTAGTTCATTTTCAGTCTCAACAAATTCCAGAAAAATTATCTTTAGCATTAGATTTACCTAAAAAGGTGCGATACGGCTGAAAGAAGCTGCAGATTTTGAGGGATAATTTCTCAGCCTGTATGGCGCTGATGAGGCATGTTTTCAGTGCCATTCGTTTGTCTGTCAGCAAGAATATGCAGGCAAAATTATCATAAAACTTGATGAAAAATGGACAAATGAAAAAAAAAAACCATTTAACTTAAAATGTTCTTTAAAATTGTGAGATAGGGTATTGGTCTTGGTGGATGATGTGCAGTTTTTTACCTCAAAGTTTTTCCTTTGATGTTACAGCTTTAACCTTTTAATTTTCCGCAGGTGTAATCAGCAACTGGACAAATGAGACTCGTATCCCTCCCTGCACCATCTACCAGGCTTTCCAGTACTTCCTGGACATCACCACTCCGCCGAGCCCGGTGCTGCTACAGCAGTATGCTGCTCTAGCAACCAATGACAAACAAAAAAAGAAGCTAGAGATACTCAGTAAGGTAAATTCACTTAGTTTCCAGTGTTACCATTTACACTGACCTTTCAGATGACTGCGCTGCAGCACCACTGAGTGCTGCAGACTGGTTTGTGACCAAACACGTGAGGGATTTGCAGTGCATGCGTGTAGGCTGTATCCAAAGATGCGTTCTATCATTTTCCATTTCAGAGCAAAATGTATGTAGATTTTTTCTTGTGCATTTACTATTAGAACACTTTTCCAAGCACTGTTCTATAAAAAATCACCATGTGTTTAAGCTTCAACAGCAACCAACACTTTCAAAATATGAGAATATGGCAGCTAGTTTTCTGTGTCTCAGCTGATTTGATGCACTTTGCACCAGGAATACGTACAGTAGGAGTTATCTGGCTCCAAATTAAACCCGCTGATCGTTCTAACCCGGAGCCAACCCCCACCCCCCCCCCCCCCCCCCTCGCAGTGCCTCCCACTACTCGCTCTCCATTTTTGTCAATGTGTGGAAAAGGCTGGATGAGGCCAAGCAGTGACTCATATGCTCATACACAGAATTATTGTCACCAAAGCGAGAGGGAAAGATGGTAGGCTTCTGACTGCAGAAAGAAGAAATTGTACAGTAGAATCATCACTGCTGATCTTTTTTTTAATGACTTATTTTATTTATTTATTTTAGCTTCGCATTTCTTCTTTTTTATGTCCATAGATTCTCATACTGAGCATCAGAAAACAGACAAGTTGCCGCGTCTGGCTTGTTCTCTTCTTAAAAAGCAAAATCCATCAGCTTCCCATATCAGCGCGGTCCCACACCCCCTTCTGTTTATCAAGGTTGAAAAGCCCAGGCCCCAAAATGCTTACTGTGTTAGAATAGTGCTAATTATACATTAGGTGCTTCTCACTGTGTTTTAAGCTCATATTGGGGACCGCAGCAGACTTCTCAATGGGCATTTTATCGCTCATTAGCAACTTAAGAACAAAGCAAAAGTTGGTAACATATCAAAGGTTTTTTAGCCTGGTGGCAGTGCTCTACTTTCCTCACATCCAAATGTCAGCGATGACACACAGAAACAGTTGGGCAGTGAATGGCGAATAGCTCTGCTTGTGGCTGCCTCCTGCTCTTGAGTCAGAAATGTTTACAGATCTAAAAGAGGAAACTATCCTCTTTTTTCCCGTTGGTGTGGGAGTTGCATTGACTTCTTAGTCTGAACGACAATAATTCAATAACTTACCAAGACTAAAACTATGTCTAAGATATATCAGCCTATGCACTTGTCCCACATGCTCTTTGTTCTCGACACTGCAGGGCCTGCAGGAGTACGAGGAGTGGAAGTGGTACAACAATCCCACACTTGTGGAGGTGCTGGAAGAGTTTCCTTCCATCCAGATGCCCTCCACTCTGCTGCTAACCCAGCTGCCTCTCCTGCAGCCTCGCTACTATTCTATCAGCTCCTCTCCAGACCTGCACCCAGGGGAGATCCACCTCACAGTGGCTGTGGTCTCCTATCGTGCCAGAGGTAAGGACCCTGTACTAATTTGGAGCCTTTTTTCCAGTTGAAGAACTGCTCTAATGCCTGTCCAAGGATTTAAAAGCTGCGTAGGTGTAGCTTCAAATGCTCAGGTCTTCCCAGCTGCCTGGAGGGGTTAATTTTAGTCTACTCAGAAGGCTTTTGATCGTGTGAAATTGGCATTATGTATGTCTGTTTTATGAGCACTTCAAAAATTTTAAATATATTCAGACATCATGGTTTTAAGTAATTAGTACCAAGCAGTTATCTTTTTCCCCCCTTCATTTAACATTTATTTAACTAGTAAGTATCTTGAGATTTAAATGTCTTTTTTTAAAGATGATCTATCCAAGAAAGTGCACTACTCCACACTCAGTTAAGCCTGTGCCATGGATAAAAGACGCTGTTCCATGGCAGTGTTCGAGGCTACTACAAAGATTAAAAAAGTTAAATGACTCGGGCTCTCCAAAAACCCTCCGAAGCTACAAGAAAACCGATTGGACGTTATCTTGGAAAGCTTGTCCGCTGTACAGAGCAGCCAAAACAAAACTGTAAAAACCAGAAACATACACTGGGAGAAATATTCTGCATATTCTGTTTAGACATACGGCCGCAAATGGTACACTTTAGACTGCCTCACTGCATTATTTAGGCATATTCAGAGCCTGATTTAATTGTTATTTTCAGATATTATAGCACCACCTTGGCAATATATAATCTCAGCCTGTCCAACATCACTTTACCTGTTAACTGCTATCTTTTCCCACAAATAATGTGCACACGTGTGAACATATTACTATGATTGTATAAGCAACTGCTAAATTACTGTAATTTCCCTTTAGAGGAAGAGCGTGAGAGAGAGGGAGATGGCTCTAGCCTTGAACACACGTTAGGGCCACTCTTTTCCTGTTAGTTTGTACACTTAAAAAGAGTGGGAGGCGGAGGGGAGAGAAAAGGTAAAGTGCTTGCTCGGTAATCATCCCTTTCAGATGGAGAGGGACCTATCCACCATGGAGTGTGTTCGTCGTGGCTCAACAGGATAGAGAAGGGGGAGATGGTGCCGTGCTTTGTCCGAGGGTAAATATCACACTGATTTTCCAGGGAATTTTAAGGGATTGCACATCAACGTACAGCACTATGCAAATGTCTTGAGCCACCCCTCATTTCTTTACACTTAGCTAAAAATGTCCATGACTAATAGCGTTCCTGTGCGTGTGTGTGTGTGTGTGTTTAATTCAGGTATGCTGTTACTGTACTGGCAGTGTGTTTGGGGTCATTGCTGAAAAATGAAACTGATAGCAATCGGGCTTTTTCCAGATGAAATCGCAGGGTGGATCAAAACCTGACAGTGCATTAATAATTTCATCAGTTTCAAGAAGATGCCCGACACCACTGAGTGACATGCAGCCCCGAAGCGTAGCAGAGCTTCCACCGTGTTTTATAAATGCCAGTCACTGTCGACCCCTCGTCTGACCTCCTCCACGCGTCCATTTTAAACGGAAAGTTCATCACTCGATAAAACTCTTCCCTGTTTCAACTGATTTTCAGTTCAGTGTCATTTTGCATACCCCAGCAAACGGTAGATGAATCGACCGAAGGGTCAGACGCATCTCTCGGGTCCTGCGTCTGGTCTGTGCGGGATTTTTTCCCAAGAACTTGACTTTCAGAAACGGTTCATCGGATTTAGATGATTTTCAGGGCCTACAACTGCACACCACGCTGAGATGTACCAAGCTTTTGGCTAATAGCTGTTTGGAAATCACCTTTGGGATTATTTTATGCCTGTCAGACTGTGTTATCTTTGGTATTTTTCACACATTCACCAAAAGAAATGGGAACAAATTTTGTGGTTTTGCAACAGGCTGCTAGTAACAAAGTGCCCAAAGATACCATTTAAAATTGGTTTGCTTCGTTTTCTGTTATGTGTAAACACAGCACTGGTTCATCCTTTTTTATGCTCAAATGATTCATAGGTTAGTGCTCAAGTGGCTTAACACCAAAAAGGAAATCCTCTGAAAATGGTCGGGTACAAGGACTGCTCTGAAAATGAGTGAAAAAGCGGCCCATGTCCAAAGTGAACGACATTCAGACAGCCTGGAGAACTATTGCTCGAGACGGCATTAAAAAATTAGAAGAACGTCCGGTTTCTTGGAAGTAAAATGTAATAAAAAAAGAGGGTTGGCCTCAGACTTCTGCAAAGTACTCACAGTACTAAAAGCTAATTTGCCAAGAGGTAGATGAGAAGATTGTAGCACTCTCTTCTCTGCAGATATATTATGAAACTAATATGACTGTTAACCCCCACCTGAGACTAAAAACTGAGAAAAAGCCGCCGTGCCTAAAGACGGCAAACTCTTTGCTGTTAAAGCTCACTAATTAGTAGTGTTTATCTTTTTGTGTAAAACCGCTTATTGTCGTCTTACCAGGAATGTTCTTTGTACAATTTATAGTTTACAGTAAATAACCAAAATAAATGTGGTAATCAGTGAGTTTTAGAGGTGCCGGTGGGCTTTTTTTTAAAAAAATTAGAATTAGGTAGAGAGAGGGACGCAGTTTCCAGATTTTGTGTTTCTCCCGAGTATCTGGCTCTAGCTTCAGGCATGTGAGTGAAATCACACATCTAACTCTTGGCAAGAAAATATGCTTCCCAAAATATTGCATTATTCCTTTATGTCACTGTTATAGGCTTTGTGGTAACTTGTGTGATACTTTGTGTGTGTGTGTGTGTGTGCTGCATTATTTTAGTGCGCCATCATTCCAGCTTCCCAAGGACAACCAAGCGCCGTGTATCCTCGTGGGTCCGGGAACAGGCATCGCCCCATTCAGAAGCTTCTGGCAACAAAGACTATATGACCTTGAACACAACGGTTGGGCTTTTCTCCTCCCTAATTGCTTAGAGATTTACTCATCGCTAATTTACAGAGAGATTTTGCAATTGATTTTCAGTGCTGCCAGCTGATAGATGTATTCTTCAGATATGATTTCCATGCAGAACAACAAAGTAACTCTCTCCTGTCATCTTCAAGGGATGAAATCCTGCCCTATGATCCTGGTGTTTGGTTGTCGACAGTCTGAGATGGACCACATCTACAAGGAGGACACCATCCAGGCCAAGAACAAAGGGGTGTTTAAGGAGCTCTACACAGCCTATTCCAGAGAGCCCGGCAAACCAAAGGTACAGCAACAAATGAGCTTGTAACGTCGCTCTCTGGCCTGTTTGCTGGGTTATAAATAAAAGCTGCTGTAGATATATTCTGTTTTCACTTTCCACTGTAGTTCTGCAGTTGCATTATTATTATCATCATTATTGTTTTGTCTTTGTTCTCTTTGTGCTCTCTCCTGCCTTTGCTGTTACGATTGTTTCTTGTTTTGTTTACCGCTCTGTTACTTTTAGCCGTGACAGTCAATAAATGCATTTGTAAAGAAGAACATCCACACGGCATAATTTTCCTTACTTTGAAGTCATTTTGTTTCCAGGCATATCGGTCTCTCAGGTTGCAGTTTGCAAATTTTACTTTATTCCGTGGGTTTTTCACATTGTTTCCTTTTCGGCTTTTCTCACACTTCACTTCTTCGTGCGCACTCATCATTTCTTCTCTCCCTCTCTGTCAGAAATATGTACAGGATGTACTGCGTGAGCATCTGTCAGAGACGGTGTACCAGTGCCTGAGGGGGGAGGGTGGACACATCTATGTGTGCGGGGATGTGACAATGGCAGGAGATGTTCTCAAGACTGTCCAGCAAATCATCAAGCAGCAGGGCAACATGAGCCTGGAGGATGCTGGCTTCTTCATCAGTAAGCTTCGGGTAAGAGAGAGGAAGGTCTCTTTGTATCCCCCATCATACCCTACTGAACAGCTTGAGGTAAACTTAGTGTCAGGGGAAAACTAGTATTCGTTAAAATCCTTGATGGCATCATAAGTATGTGAAGTCTTGTTTTGAACTAATGTTTTTAGCATTTTTGTGCTCATAATCTTTTTTTTTTTTTTTTTTTTTTTGGAACTAGAATGTTAAGGGTCCATTCACCATCCCGCTGGCGCGACCTGTGCTTTAGTGTCATTTTGGCTGGTTGTGCACCTCCCAGTTTTAGGAACTTTGTGCAGGTACCACTGCTGCTGCAGCCGGGTTGAAGGCACGAGTTGACTATCGTGCCCGTTTTTTCATTCTAATATAAATACATTGGAATAGAAGCTCAGAGATTCACAGATTATGCAGAGGGAGAAGTTGCAACAGTTTAAAAAATATGAGACTTTCTAGAAAACACTGATTTGGATGTGCAGGTTTTGTCCAGTTGGTGGCACCTATCCTTCGAGAGAATCCTGCAGTGAGTACGCACGCCCCCGACGCCGGTACGGAGCTGTGGTGGCATTTTCAGCTAATGCTAGCAAGCTGCATCAGCACATAGACACATATACCTGCTATTTAGCAGGTATATGTGCAGGTATAGGATTCATCAAACCATGATCACAGGTGGTCTGTTAGTATAATCATCTGCACAGCAATGCAGGATATTTATCGATTGCATTAAAAATGTTCCAAGAAGTACCAATACACTGAGATTACACCTAGCACCTAGCAGTCACTCCAAGGAGTTATGCTCCTAATGATGTAAAATTTTGGGCCTCATTACAGTTTTATTGGGTCAGTACAAAATATCACCCTGTCCAGTTGTTATTAAAGCTGAAAATGTCCAATACCTGTGTTTGCAAAGAGACTCCTGGTCCTGTAGAAGTCTGCGGAAAAACGACTTTCTGACCTGACCTCTGTACACAGTTTCTTGCTGATTTTATGGGGTCAGTTATTAATTTCAGGTCAGATTGATTTAAAAAATACTATGTTTCAGAAAGAAGGATTACCTGGTGTTTGTTCATAGGCTTTTGACCCGTGATGGACAAGTCATTAGCCAATGAGTATGCAGTTTCACGTTCCAACTCACCCGTCACTCGTCACACCTGGTTTCAAAAGGTGGCAACGGCCAAAAAGTGTCAACATTTCAAAATGTGACTTCAGAAACCAATGGATGACATCACGGCATCATGGTTACAGAGCTAACTATATACATATTTGCATTTATATTTAGTGTTTACATGTTTTTGGTATTTACACGTTTCAGTACAGGTACAATACTGGGCTGAATCTATCTCTGTGGTTTTCCCACATTTACCTAAGTCTGGGAGTTTCTGGCTTCTGATTGGTTGTACGAGTCACACGGGAAGTTCAAACAAGGAAGTTGTGCAAAACAAGTTTGGAGAATTAAACAAAGAGGCTGCTGAGAAAATTATCCATCTCCATCGTGCTGTTTCCTTAAGATGAGAGAGAATTAGTGCCATATAACAAACCCTCACGTTACAGTAGCTAGCTTTTATATATATTATAAGCTTTTATGCTTTTTAATCACCAAAGAATCAAAGAAAAAAGTATGTTTACAGCCTGCAGCCAGAAAAAAAAGTATGCTGAAAATAAAAGTTTAAGAGTAAAACCGCTGAGTAATGTATTGTCACCATGCACATGCAGATTTACCAAATAACATCTGGTAAACAATGACTCAGCTTCACCTCTTCTCCTGCCCATTAGGACGAGAACCGCTACCACGAGGACATCTTTGGCGTCACCCTGCGCACCTATGAGGTCACCAATCGAATTCGTTCCGAGTCCATAGCCTACATTGAGGAGAGCAAAAAGGACTCAGATGAGTGAGTGTTTTGTGTCCTCCATTTCCAGCATTTTTGCATATTTAGTATGTTACAAAACTATTATGAAATGTACGTTAAAAAAGGAAATTGTGAGGCAAGACAAAAGTTAGAAGAATCAATGAGAATAAATCCACTAAAAAGACAAAAAAGAACAAAACAGAAATGAATTCATATTCAGTTACTTCTTTATTGATAATTTTATTGATCACTTATTCACATCAGTACCTGCCATCACATAAAATCAGGCTCACTGACCGAATGCACCGCTGTTGAAATGCATAGGGCGCTTAAGTTCTGTTTTCTTTTTTTATTCATCTCTTAAGCAGAGGTTCTGCCGGGCCGCTCCGCTCCGCCGGCTCGTTAGTTCACATTTCATGGAAAAGCCCATTGAGCTTTATTTCAGCTACTGCAATTAACAGAGCAGCTTTATCCCAGAGACATTTGTAACTCAACTTCAATCTGCAACCTGTAGCTGCTGGCAGCGGCGGCGTGTTTATCGCCACTAGCTTCAGATGAAAACAGAGCAGGTAACCATAGAAACCTGTGGAGAAGAGCCTTTAAACTAACAGGATTAGAGTGAAAGCGAGTGGCTCTGCTCCATTTCTGTTTTTGTTATTTGTGCATATTCAAGATTAGACACTTCATATACCCTTGCCATAAGAGCGAAACAAGGACCCTACATAGCCACTATGGCTCATTAACCACCAACAAAATGCATCACAGACGACGGTTCCTGTGTGGATTGTCACTTGAATTTCACATTCGGCCATCAAAGCCCCCCCTGCTCACTGGATGAGTAATGACTATAACATCTCTATTTCTATGTCTCTGTCTGTCCTTCTGACTTTTCTTCCTCTCGTCAGGGTTTTCTGCTCGTAGGTCGACGAATCGGGAAGACTTCATGAAAACAACCAGTCCAGAAGACGCAGCAACGCTGGTTAACTAATACTGTGCCAATTTTTGTACTGTAAAAATGGGTTTGTCTCTCTTTTATTTATAAATATATATAAAATTTTAATGTTTCTGTTGGGCTCTGCGATCTTGTCTGTAGCAAGTTGGAAATGTTCTGTTCTTTGAGAATCTGTTTTGCTTGTTGATGATACTTCCAAAAATGATCTAGTGTAATGACCTGCCTCATTGTGAATGCATGACCAAGACAAGAATATATTCAAGAACTATAATATACTCTGTGTTATTGTTACTGTTAAAAGGCTTTTACTGGGGTTTTATATTTGCGAGGAAATGTGTGGCATAGATAGAACTTTCATTTCTGTAAAATGAAAAAAGTATAAGCGGGAAAGAATACGGACTAGTTAAATATATATATCGACTGTTTTTCATCAACATCAATGGCTTTGGTCCCTGACTAAGAAAAAAGAAAGATGTAAAGGCATGCAGACCGAGAAACTGAAAGACACGTGTTGCAAACAGATTTGGCGTATCGACAGGTATCCCTGCATAACGAAAGCAAAAATTCCGCCACCGCCTCGACAAACATCTGTCCGTGCTCTTCGCCGGCAGTCCTCCGGCCTCTGTGCGAGCGCCACTTCTCCCTATTCTGCCATAACATCGTAATCTTCTGGGTCCCGCGTGGTGCTCGCTGAACCTGCAGCAGCAAAGTGCAGTGCAGCCACTAAACACCAAACCTGAATCAATATATTTAAAAATAAGCTTAATAATTATCTATTAAAAAAAATATAGGTCTTGGGGGCTTTTTAATTTAATATCTAAATCATATGTTCAGTGTGTTATAATGTGTTGTCAAATTCTAAATGTTGTGGAGGATCTACTGTTTGGAATGAGCTATAGAGTAAATTACTAAACGGTGATTGAATGAACTTCAAGGAATTGTTTGATATTATGGAAAATCCATTCATTCACGACTCTGACGGGCAATCGAAGTGGCCGCTGTTTAAAACTGTGTCAACACGTGTCCTTGATTTTGTTGCGTCGCATCGCAGCAAACGTCGTCCCTTAAAAATCCTGCCTGAAGAAGAAACTTACGTGAGACTTATTTGTGGTTTTACAGGAGAGGAGGTTACCTCATGGATATTTTGTTGCCCAGAATCATAAGGCCGCAGATATCGGACACAGATTGGTCGAGCGAGGCTGTTTTCCCCATTTCCGGGTCTTCTCACCCCCCCCCCCCCACCACCACCCGACTGCCCGTAAATCAAGTTTACTATTTTTACACTTTGGTTTTTGTACAGAGTAAACAAATTAAATATAACATGTTAATCTGTGAGCTTTAATTGTGCTGTATTTGCGACCTTCGTGAAAGAGCCTGTTTCCAGTCAGTACGCTAAGCTACAGCTAAGCTAAACGGTTCCCGGCTGTAGCTTTATATTTGCTGTACAAACACAACAGTGGTTTTGATCTTTTCGTCTCATTCTCGGTAAAATAGAAAGCCTTTTCCTCAAAACTGAAGTATGTCCGTAAGAAAACATTGTTACTGAAAGCAAAAAGATGCTGCCCAGTTCATATCTGACAGCTGTCAACTTGCTCCAATTATCACCTATTGAGCCTTTAAAATTTCTATTCAACAGCATCATATCTCCTCTGCCTCTTGCCTTACATTAACACTTTGCCTACATTTATGCATTCATCCTTTCAGTTTTTTCTCTGCATGTTTGTGCTACCTTGTGGCTGACGCGCCACCCCCTTCACTGTGACCTGACACCTGCTCAAAGGCATCAGCACGCATGTGTGTATGCATGCATATGTGTGCCCTTGAAATTATAAGTGTGCACATCCCTATTTACGAGTGGGTGTAAAACATGCATGATCTCAGGTGTATGTTTTTACATGATTATTCTACTTGTCTGTTACATTGTCAAACTGGTCTGATTTTTAAAATAAGCATGAGTGCCCTGCTCTGAGTCACACGGGCCTACAGATTTAATGTTGCAGATGGTGTTTTGGTAACAGAAAACTGCCCACATGGCTTTTAGTTTTGATCGCAGCCGTTCCGTTCTATTGTTTTAAGTTCCAGTTAAGTTCCATCCAGAGACAAGAGGCAATCACGCTGCCGCTGTGGTCATTTGCTGCTTTCCGATGAGTCAGGGTTGTAATTTGAAAGTACCTGCGCAGGGGCCGCATCGTTTTATGATCACCCACTTTGCATTAACCTGTGGCTTTTTCTTGTCAGCTTCTGAGTCTTGTTTATTCCCTTTCTTTAATTCAAATTAAAGATAGCTGTCAGCATGACTAACTGATTTCATTGTGATTTTTAAATGTCCCCTCCAGTTGCTGGGAGTAGTTTTCTTGTTGGTTTTTTTCTGATTTCGAGTCGGGAGATAACAGCCGATCTCTGTTTTCCCCGCTGCTGTTCGTTTTGGGTGAATGTTTGATTTATTTAAACAGATTTAGTTTAATAGGAATGAAAGCTGTCAAGAAAATGTCTGTTGTGTAAAATGTGCAAACAGAAAAGAATTGATATCAGATATAGCTTCTATATATAGCTTCTATACATATATATAAATATTAAAAGACAAAGTATAAACTATAAAGACTACCACTACAATCTTTTCTAAGAATGTATTTTGATTATGTAAATGAGCACTTTGATTCTGCTTGATTTAAAAGAAACTAAAAAAAAAGGCCTATTCTTTATGTTGTGTCTCATATCCTTTAGGTATGAGAATAAAACGGCAGCATTAAACAAATGCATGATACTTTGTCTCTTGTTCATATTTAAAAAGCTCTGTCTCTTTACCAGCACTGTGTCAGTTAGTGAGACTAGTCTGAGCTTGCCTGGCCCGTCTCACGGAGCCCTGGACTGTAACAACTTTGTCGAGGGGTTTCTTCTTCTGTGTTTGCGTATCGCTGCTGCTATGAACAACTCTGATCCGATCAGCCTCTGCTATAATGACCTTTGTTGTGTACTTAATTGAGGGTATTCCATTAAATGCATCAGCTGCGAGGACTTTGCATTTACTTACAAATAAAGAGAAACATTTACAGAATATGTAAACACATTTGCTTGGTTTGTTTTTCTTGTTTATCAAAGAAAGAAACCAGAGTGGAAAGGTTTATTCAGGCGGTAGAAAGTGTTTAAGGTTGAGTCATTTTAGTTTGGGGGGTGAGGTGCAGAGTTTATGAAGAAAACAGGGTTGAAGCAAACAAACCATTTACTTCCCCTCCTCCTTCTCCTCCTCCTGTAAGTGCTGGTTGTCATGGCTCAAAGAGTTGGCACTCAGAGTACTGAGAGTACCATGACAACCTGTCAACAAATCAAGCTATCCAAACATCATGCACGGACTCTGATTGGTGACTTACTGTCAAGTAGTGAAGCTATAGCCTTTTTAATAAGCCCAGCAGAGTTTGGCAGCACCTTAAAGTCAGTTTGGCTGCAGGAGCACACCGTGCTGCACGTCCTGATGAAATCCAGTGCAGTGATTTAGCTTGCAGCACAAATATTTTAGAAGCAGGTTGGATTTTAAAGCATACAAGAACCAAAAGAGGGGGGAAAAAAAGAAATCACAAAAGGATTTCTTCATAAAGGTAGCAAAATAGCTGTCTCAGTATCAATATTATAGCAATTATCAGTGTCATGCTTCATGGGAAGAAGTTGGCCAAGCAGGTGCTGCTGCCTTCTGTGCTGGAAGACGATGACGCAGAAACAGAAAGTGGGAAGCCGCAGCTGGGGGAGGTAGGAAGCCGGCTATCCAGCCAAGTTTGCAAACTCTTGAACAGGGGAAGTGTGAACAACCAGGTAGGCAAGCTTAGACTCATGGGACAGAATTTTATAAAGCCTGAGATTAAATGAGATAGAGGAGAGGGAGTTTGGGTGAGAATGCAAAGCATGTTACAGACCTGCAAAAGCATAAAAGAGCATAATGGGTTTTAGAAATTGAGATCTTAACCAAATCTCTAGGCACATCTAAGCACTTTCTGTGCCCTGGGCAAGGAAATACAGCCTCAAACACATGACTAAAGACCTGCTACTTCCTTTTACAGATCGCTCTTTTGACCTGTGCACTCACATTAATGTATTTAAGAGGAGATCCTCAGAGTCACGTCCTTAAAGTGTGTTTTAATTATATTTTTATGTAGTCTGGTCACAGGGATTTATGAAAAAATCACTATCAAAGCTGTGACCAAGCATGTGCAGCACCATTCATATGCCAACTAATGCTACTTGTATATTATATTTAATCCTGGGAATAACAGCATACAGCATTACTGACTGAGACATATGTGAATGTGCCATAAGCTTAGAAATAAAAGGAGTGAAAGACAGCAAAAATAGCTTGTGGTTCAAGAGGTTAAAGAGAGGTGGGAAGAAAGGCGTGGGAGGATAGGGAAGTAGTTACAAAGATCAGAAAGACAGAAGGATACAATCTTAAAGAGACAAGCCCACACTGATGGACTACACAGTATAGGTATCTGTTTTATTCTCCTGGCAGCAAATCAATCAACTCTGCTCACACAAGCCGCTAACAACAGCCAGCTTTGACGAGTCACGATGTCTTACTTTCTCATTTTCCATCCAGCAAAGAATGAGCCAGACAGAGGTTGATATGCGTGGGCCAAAAGACCAACACTCAAGCCCTGACAGGAACGTGCTAGACGAAGGCACAAGACAGGGCGAAGGAGGAGGGGAGGAAGAGGAGCTTGAAGTAGAGGACAGTCTGAGCTCTGAGGATGACTATGATACAGATTTGGAGCTCCAAGGTATAATTCATTTTTGCACCCAAAAGGAGATAAACTGGGCGGGAAAGTTACAAGATTTTATGACGTTTTGATGGTCAGTCTTAATTCGCTCTGTTCAAACATCTATCGATAAAGCAAAGCCCTCTTTTTTTTCCTCTTCCTTTCCTTTTTCTCAAACACCAAATGACTTTAGAAAAAAAAAAAGACACTCCTACATGCGCACGCCCACATATGTGAGTCCTATTCTGCATGTTAATGACTTCATCTCAGTCTTTGTGTCAGGCTTCCTTTTCACCAGAAATGAAAACCATCTGGTATGAATGAGCTTTCCTGACAGGGCAAAATCAGCAACAAGGGATATTTCAATGTCCCACTCAAAAGGTCCTTCTCTGGGCAAAACTGCCATATCGCTTCTTTTTAGAAAAAGGTATGGATGGCGAACAATTCAGACAGATTACCGTCTTTATGTTGCAGGTAAGAAGGAGGCATACGATCCGACGGGGCAGACATGCTACATGAAGGCGTGTAAAATGTTCCAGGTGGTGCCTGCCTCTTATTTCCTGAAGCATATGCAAAATAGCAAGCTGGCTATGATGCATCGTGGTCTGGGGCCTCAGGTACAGTAAGCACACATTGAGGAGGACAGTAAAATTATTAGAAAGGAGGAAAGGGGATATGCATTAGTGGAAGACTATGGTGTTTGTCTTTCTGGTCAAGGAAGGGAAATTTTGACCAGAAAGATGATTAATTTTTCATGTAGTTCTTTGCTACCCAAATGTATATATTTTATTATGGTTTTGTGTTATAATGTGTTGTTATTATTATTACTATTAATATGACAATACCAACAACAACAATAAATACTATTAATAACAGACACAGCTACAGTACTGTGCAAAAATCTTGAGCCACACTCATTCCTTCATATTTCCTTTCCATGGAGCCAGACCTTCTCTGGATTCTTTTTAAAGAGACCAGGATAGGAAATGGATTAGAAATGAATATCTCAGAGGGACAGCTCAGCTTCAGCAGTTTGGAGACAAAGTTAGAGAGGCAAGGCTGAGATGTTGTGGACATGTGGAGAGGATGGATATATTGGAAGAAGGATGTTGAACATCTAGAGCAGGGATACTCGCTTCCAGGCCTCGAGAGCCGGTGTCCTGCAGGTTTTAGATGTGTCTCTGCTTCAACACAC
>JAVDPK010002607.1:162817-179945 GCA_034780415.1 Cichlasoma orientale
TGTGTGTGTGTGTGTGTGTGTGTGTGTGTGTGTGTGTGTGTGTGTGTGTGTGTGTGTGTGTGTGTGTGTGTTCCTCTTGTGTCGGTAGTTTTACGGTCCTTTTGTGTGAAAAAATAATGGATTTCCTGTTCAAAAAATCATGTTTATTTTCACGTTATTTTACATTAGACATGTTAATTGACTTCTATTTTTGTGATTTCATTGATATTTCACATATTTCAAAATAATAGTAAAATTCAGTAAAATTTATGGAACAAATTCTGTTAAATTATAGGGTTTTTTTTACAGTGCAGGCTGAAGCTTGTGGTAGGAAGAACGACTTTATTTTTGGCCTGCGACCCTAACGAAGGCTCGCAGGCTGAAACACGTTGGTCAAGTAATAACGTTGTTCTTCATACCACGAATGCTGCTGTTGTTTCAGCCTCTTTACACTTTGTTAGGTACACCTGTTCAACTGCTCCTAATGCACACAGCTAATCTGCCAGTTACATGGCAGCAGTTATGTATGTAGACACGGTCGGGATGACCTGGTGACGTTCAAACCAAGCAGAATGGGAGAAAAGTGATTTAAGTTACTTTGAACGTGGCATGGTTGTTGGTGTCAGACTGACTGGTCTGCATATTTCAGTACGCTGCTGATGTACTGGTATTTTTCCACATAACTATCTCTAGAGATTTTAGAGAATGGTCAGAAAATGAGACAATGAGTGGAAGTTCTCTGGGCAACAAGCCCAGCTAATGCCAGAGGTCCAAGTAGAACGGCTAGACTGCTTCGAGCTGCTAGGGTAGCAAAAGCAACTCATTAAAACCAAGGTATGCAGAAGAGCATCTCTGAATCCACAACACATCAAACCTTGAAAGAGATGGGCGACAGCAGCAGATGATCACACCGGGTGCCTCTCCTGCCAGGCCTCTGGGCAATCTAGAATCACCAATTAACCTAATCCCGCTAACTGCATGTCTTTGGACTGTGGGAGGAACCCGGAGCACCTGGAGAGAACCCGTGCAGACACGGGGAGAACATGCAAGGTGCTTTATATTGTAAAGACCCTCAACTATTAGAGAGAAACTCCAACATTCAGATGACCCGTTATGAGCAAACACTTGGCGACAGTGGGAAGGAAAAACTTCTTTAACAGGAAGAAACCTTCAGAAGAACCAGGCTCGGGGAGGGGCAGTCATCTGCCTCAACCGGCTGGGGGTGAGGAGAGGGAGGCAGGACAAAAGACACACATGGGAGAGAGCCAGAGTTTAAAACTAATTACTAATGATTAAATGCAGTAGTGGTGTAGAAACACACGGAGCGTGAAAATGAAGTCCTCAAGGCATCATGGGAAGCCCCCAGCAAGCTTTATCAGCAATGAGTTCCTCAAACGACCTCCCCAGCTGCCAGTTTTCAATCCAATAAAGCACCTTTGGGATGTGTTGAAACAGGAGGTTCACATCGCTGACAAATCTGTAGCATCTGTGTGATGATGTCATGACAATGTGGACCGAAATCTCTGAGGAATGTTTTCAGCACCTTATTGAATCTATGCTATGAAGAATTAAAGGCAGTTCTGAATGTCAAAGTGGGGTCCAACTTGATAGGAAGGTGTACCTAACAAAGTGGCCAGTGTAGGGAACTTCTATTTAATTTTTAATAATCATCAAATGCAAAGATTAATCAGTACCTAAATAATTGTTTCATTAAGGTATTTGATATAGATGCAGGGAAGACAAAATGTTACACGTTATGCTTCGTTACCTTTCTGGTGACTCTAGAGTTTAGTTTTTTTTTCTTCTTTAACCCTTGGTATATGGTATATAGGCCTGGCACAGCGGAAAGCACAGCATGCTTGACTTTGTGCCTTCCTGTGTAACTTCCTGGGACCCTTAGTGCTTTGATTACATTACTGGAAATAGTTTATTTTGATAAACATGCTGTATTTTTGCAAATTTTGCACAACAGGGTTTTTTTTTTCGTTTTTCTTACAGTTTATAAAAAATTAGTGCATCTTTAAAATGAAGTTGTGAATTTTCTGTGGTTTGAAAGGCCTCCGTGCAACTTTTTCTCATTTACAATATTGAGGGATACACCTATGGCATTTGTGTAAATGAAAAATATGTCAAAATAAAAACAATTTTCCATTTCTTTGTGGATTTCTGCATTTTTAGCTACTTTCTTTAGTTCCTATGGACCTGTTTCATACATATTATAATTTGGGGTATAGAGATTGTACTGATGTACAGCAAGTTGAAATATATTTTTAAAAAGCATGTAAAAAAATGTAAAGGTCTGGCGTTCTATGGTATAAAGCATGACATATGCTGATCTCCTGGACATTTGCATTTAAAAAGATCAACTAATTAGGTCTGATCGATCGTGCACGTCGATAACAATGCCTCGCTCGTTCACGTGCGTTTTTAAATCTCCGGCGGGCTGACCGCGCAGGTGTCGCATCACTGCGGTAAACATTAACCAGCAGAGGCTGTTTGCGCGTCAAAGAAACTTTTTGCTGGAACGAGGAACATGGCGATAGTCCGGTCCGTGCAGGCTGAAGGACGTATGCTGTACAGGTAGGCTTTTCTCTCCGTCTGCACCGAACCACCAGGTAAACCAGTTTGTGCAGGTAAAGGAAACATTAAGTAAAGGAACCGTTAACGGGTTTAAATTTTTTTTGCCATTCAATATGTTTAATTTGTTCAAATGTAAATGTTTTCATGCATATTACGGATGGATATATTGTTACATTATGGTCCGATAATCCCTTTTGAATAAGAAAACATGTTTTCCAAACATGCTTTGATCACTTGCAGGACCTCTGAACTTTGTCCCATCTGAACTTTTTGTCTCTGTAGTGTTATGTAACCACCACGAGGGTGACTGGCTCCCAACAAACTGAACGTGGGACGGAGAGCGTGTTTGTGTGTGACACGTATTCATCTGAGAGTAGGGTCACCTGATGTACCTGTTTGTGTTGGACTGCACAGCATTTATTTATTTATTTATTTATTTATTTATTTATCTATCTATCTTTTGGTCCCCTGTCCCACATAATGAGACAACGTCCCACATTCAGAGTGACTCTGCAGCGCCTGCGCTAAAGCCTGGCTCTTACCCGCATGTGGAGAAAGCAAGGCCGACTTTTTATTATAATCCGGTGCAGGTTAACTTGTCTAATGATGCATGCATCAGAGGGAAAAGGCATCGGTAAGTCACAAGCTTTGCAGAGTTTGGTGAATACTAGGGAAACTACCACAAAGAAAACGAAGTGGGAGTTGATACTGGGAAGTAGGTTTTCTTTGGATAAAATTATTTTTCAGTTTCACACAAGTTGTGTGAAGTGACAGTATTTGTGTGTCAAAACTGGCTAAAGCAAGACAAGCTATAGATGCATCCCTACTGAAATTCAGTGATTACCTGACAGAACAGCAGCTGAAATAACAATGAAATAAAGACTACAGGTGTACTTAAAGCCTACGGCACCATAAGAAACCACAAGGACAAGTTTCAGCTTCCATCCCTCATTGTATTTACTCAGAAGGAAGTTGGAAAGGTTGTACTCAAATATCGTTTGTTTGGCTTTTACATGCTAAATGCAGATGACCCATGATGACAGCCTGTCTGTCAGTAAAAGCCAGACTCTAGAAAAAAACCTCTTACAGTATTGATTTTAGAATACTGGAGCCAATAAAAACGTTAGTCAGTGTCTCACTATGTGGGATGGGGGAGAAGGGATCATTTTAAAAAAAGAAGCTGTGCATTTACACATAAAGAGGGACGACCGATTAACGTATCGTTTTGTGCTTCCATCCAGTGTGCGTGCGTTCTGTCTGACTGAAATGTTCAAAAACAAGTCTTTGGCTTATTATATGCTTTGTTATTGTTGATGGGGTGCCATGGGAAATTCATTTTTAATTATAGCTCCCAATTAAAGCCATTGGCCCATGGGGTTATTAAAAGAAACATCCCACTGACCTTGAAAGTTTTAGAACTTTAGAATAACAAAATAAAGAAGAAGACTGAGCAGATGCCTTGAAAATACTGTCTGTTAGAGTAATATAGCTCCCTAATCCATTAGTTGGGATAGACCAGCATTGCAGTATGAGACAAATGTAGGGTTTGAGGTTAATGTGACATTGAAGCAGCTTCAGAAATGTATTAAAATTGAGTTTATAAATAATTACAAAAGTCCTTGAATGTGAAATACAGCTGAGTATGTGAGCTCTAGTTAACACTGAGTTTATGTGTCCATTTTACTGTTACTTTACATTCTGTTTGTATAATATTTCATGTTACCTGTGCCACCATTATACTTCTATTTTTCTCGTCTTTGGAACACTTCAGTCTGTCATGTGTTAAAGCGTTACAGTCTTACTTCTCTGTGACTCTAGCACGCTGGTAGGTTCATGTTCAAATACTATTTGGAGCCTCTTAGATCGTTACAGTGGTTCTTAAAGTGAATAATATTCCCCCTTTATCCACTCCAGAGTGGGTGAAATAAAAAAGTTTTACGGTTGAAGACACAGGCTGTGGCATTCAGCCCACTCACTCATACACTATGCATATTTTTCATATCAAAGAATATTAGCATGACTATCTTTTAGCCCATATGTCACGCACATCTCCATGTTCCTTTTTAAGTTTTTCTTTTTTTTTTTTTTATATTGACAACTTCTGGGTTTTTATGTTTTTGCTTCGAGCTTTTGTGAAACTTTCTTTCATCTTGTTTCTGTGTAGGAGGTTTTCAGAGAGCAGCGACAAAGGCTGGTTCCGATCCTTATTTGTGCACAAAGTCGATGCCAGGAAAGATGCTCACTCCAACCTGCTTTCAAAGAAGGAGACCAGCAACTTGTATAAGATCCAGTGTAGGCCTGCACCTTTTCACTTACATAAAAGCACACGTTTATGTTCTTTAAGTGTTGGGTTGCGGGAGGCCAAAGACGAGTGGCTGCGATGCACTTGCATCACATTGTTGTGAAATGGATTCCGTATACGTGTCTCAGAAGCAAAATAAATAATTTTAATTAAAGGCCTTTTATGACCTCAGAGAAACCTGAAAGTCGGACTCCGCCGTGACAGCTCATACAGGCACAGCACACCGACAGCAACACGTTCTTCTCTGATAACACGACTGTAAACTTTAGTGACATCAGAACAATTTGTCTGGTTTTCTTTTCGTCTCCTGAGGTAACCGTTTCTGTCTCGCGAACAGAAACCTATCATTCTCCCCGGGCTTTGATCTTTTGTGTGGCGCACATCACACCGCGCAGGGATTTCAATTTGAACACTCTATCAGCCGTCGCCTATAACCTATTGCAAGTGAATCAGTTTTGTATATCAAGTCTTTGCTGAATCGGAGTGTGAAATTACTTTGTTGAAGAATTTGACTGTTGCTTTTATTTAAAAAAAAAAAAAAGCATCTATTTCTGGTAAGTTTCTCTCTGCATTTTTTTTTTCTTTTTCAGTTCATAACGTCAAACCCGAATGCCTGGAAGCATACAACAGTCTAGAGTGAGTGTTTTTACTGCTTTTGAAACATTTCCTGCATCTCCGTCAGTCCAGTTATGTTTTCAATGCTTTACCTTTTTTTTTTGGGTGGGGGTTGCTTTCAACAGGGCGCTAGATAATGTGCTGAAGATATGTTTGACCCAAGTACCAACTAATCAGATGGTATTTCACTGTGGCTACATTTTCTCAACATCATAACATAAACTCAGCTGTATGTTGAGTTAATATCTTGGGTGGATTTTTATGCTCCCTGAGTGCCCTCTAGTTGGTCATCAAGGTGAAGTGACAGTATGTCCAAATGGCGCACACTTGCACTTTGTGTGTTTTGTATTTCCTTTCTGCTGACTTTAGGGCTGAAGTGCAGAAGAAGCTCCATGGGGACCAGGACTACCCGTGTGAGGTGGTTGGAAGCTGGAATACCTGGTATGGAGAACAGGATCAGGCAGGTAAGCAGCAGTGCAACAGTAGATGCAAGAAGAGATGAAGAATGCCACCTTTGATCACTGCTGATGTGCCTAGATGGTTGCACATATTTTATTTTATTTTTTTGTGTGTCTCAATCCCCATAAAACACACCAATTGAGTGGCTGTTATTTAGCAGCGCTTCACAAAAACACAAACACTACCTGATGCTTCACAACCGACACTTCACCTTCTACATATATTATAATGTAATCATGTAAGTGTATGGTGTACCTTAAGAGCAGTCAGTAGCAGCAAAAAGTGATTGCATGGTGATGGAGGTTCTGCATCTCTTGGTTGTGTGGGTGGCATCAGACCTTATGCAGTGCTACAGTGACATCTGCTGTTGCTTTTCTGCAGTGAACCTGTGGCGCTACAGAGGAGGCTACCCAGCTCTGACCGACTGCCTGCAGAAGCTGCGATCTAACAAGGCACGCTGCAACCTTTCCAACAATCTTTTACCTCAGTCTGTGTTACATAGAATGCATAAAAGGGAAATTTAAATTGACTTTAGTGGTGTTTTATGACTTTGCATATTCACTTTTTATGAGGGGGAACCAACAACAGTTTTTGATCGTGTTTATCTTTTTTAGGAGTACTTAGAATTTCGGAATGAGAGGGCCAAAATGTTGCTTTCAAGGCGAAATGAGCTGCTTCTGGAGTTCAGTTTCTGGAACGAACCGCTACCCAGACAGGGACCAAACATCTATGAAATGCGAACCTATTACCTCAAGGTACCCACCTATATTACACATCTCAAAACACACCAGTGTGTCACTGCTGGTCCTGCTTGTTTCTGGGTTTCCCTGCCTTCAGTTTTCTCTTCAGTAACTAAAATGTGGGCTCTGCTGGTCTGAGATTACACGACTCATTTCTTTGACTTTATTTTGCAGTATGCTTAAGATCATTATCCACACATTGCACATTGGGTCAGTTTTGTAGCATTTGTCTGAGTATAGCTCTGTACGCTTCAGACTTCATCCTGCTACTTCTATCAGCAGTCACATCATCAATAAACAGTAGTGACCCAATACACTATTGCACTACACTAATTAGTTAGGAATTGTACCCATTTTTTTTTTTTTTTTTTTTTTAAATTTACATAGTCCTCCATTTTCAGAGGCTCAAAAGTAATTGGACAGTTGACTGACGAGCAGTTTCATGGCCAGGTGAGGCCTGTTCCCTCATTATTCCAGATTTATGGGAAGATAAAATCATAGAGAAGGAAAAGAACAGCTCGCTATCCGAATCATTCCACACTCTGTCAAACACGGTGGAGGCAATGTTACACATGGGCGTGCATGGCTGCCAAGGAAGTCAAAGGAGCTTTTTAGTTACTGAAGATAAAACTGAAGGCAGGGAAACCCAAAAACAAGCAGCAACTGAAGGAAGCTTCAGGAAAACCATCTGAAGTCTGCTCTTCAAATATATCCTGATGACTTGATTTCAATTCCACTGTGCTGGTTTACAGAGACAAAATGACAAAAATAATCATTTTTAAGTGCATTAGAGCTTCCACTTATAGAGAAATTTTGGTTTATTGATGTAAATTGTAAAAATATAACTTAATTATTACCACCATAGTTCTTATTCGCAAAATATTCTTGTTCATATTTTTCAGCTTTTTGTTGTCTTGAACAACAAATGCAATTTTCCTCTGTCTGTCCTACAATTTTTGCCCCACCAAAACTTCCTGCGTATTTCCAGCGTACTCATTCAGACTCGACTTCCTGAATAGACGAGTGCCACGAGTGGAAATAAGTTCAAAGACGGCTATGATAAAATCTGTTTACTCAATGCTCCGGTTCTTCCTGCATGCCGACTAGAGACACCCGGAGTTCCCTAGTCAGTTTAAAAAAAAAAAAAAAACAATCCAGCTATGAATGATACATAAATAGTACTTTGTGACTATATTTAAATAACTATCCTGTGTAAATATGTTGGCGGTGGTAGTGTCATACTCTTGTTTTTAAACCATGTTAATGTTTTACTTGTTGTGTTTCAGCCAGGAACCATGCTTGAATGGGGTAATCGCTGGTAAGATGTGCTGAATTTACTTCAAAATTCAATATTTTTAACTCGGCTGTTTCAAAGAAAGTCGTCGATGTATCCTTGGCGTCGTCACGGGGACGGTGTCGGTGTCTGTTCCACGTAAATTTTAAGATTGGCCAAAACTCGAACCACGTGACCGAGATTATTCAAAATCACACCAT
Source organism: Cichlasoma orientale (assembly GCA_034780415.1). Lineage (NCBI taxonomy): Eukaryota > Metazoa > Chordata > Actinopteri > Cichliformes > Cichlidae > Cichlasoma > Cichlasoma orientale. Next base: position 170,987 of record JAVDPK010002607.1, read on the forward strand.
AGATGCATCTGCCAAAACTCTCGGATGTCTTCGAATCTCAGCGACCTTGACCTAAGGGTAAAGGTCAGAGGCCAGGGTTGCTGAAAATCGTGTGAACCTTGGATGTTCAAATTCACACCGTAGATGCATGCTGTTGCATGCCATCAAACTTCACAGCACTTTGACCCTCAGCGGTGCTCTTGTTTATTTAGCATCAAATCACATCAGTCGCCTCACTGCGCTTTATATTGTAACATAATCCAAATGACATCACTTAGTCTAAACTTTTCCAATACAAATGTAAAATTGAAGTGTTTTCAGTGACCATTATACTAGGTCAGAGGTCATATACTAAATATGATGTGTTGCAACAGGGCGAGGGCGATCAAGCACAGACAAGAAAACAGTGAGGCAGTGGGCGGGTTCTTCACGCAGATTGGTCAGCTGTACGTCGTTCATCACCTGTGGGGTGAGTAAATATGCACTCTACATTAAAAACATGTCTGCAAGTCCTCGCAAACGTGGTCAGTTTAAGAGTGGCTGTCCATATTTTTAATATCGCCTGACCCAGAGGCTTGAAAGATCATAAGTTTTACATTATTTGGAGCCTTCGTTTTCTCAGCGCTGTAAGGTCGTTCAGCCTTTGAGATGTGACAGTTTGTTTTAAAATGACAGAATGTGGAAAAACTGAGACAAATTGTTATCGCACGTGTGTTAAGAGCTCTCAGGCTGTTTTAGTAACTGACAGAATGCATGAATACTTTTTTTTTTTTTTTTTTTTTGGTCGTTTAAGTTATTCAGTTGTTTACTGGTCTGACCCACTTATGATCACACTGAGCCCTGTGTGGCCCATAAATGCTCTTACCTGATGAAAGCAAGTTTAACACGCCTACTTTAAGTCATGAAGAACCGTGTTTGATTGGAATGTTTTTTTTCATTATTGTGTTAAAAGGACTATTCACAATTTTCTTTTTTTTCTTTTTTTTTGGCTTCTGCTGTAAAGCCAGTGTAGTATCTATTATTCTATGTCAAATATTGTGTATTGCAGTACATAGCCCAAAGATCCCAAATAACTGTTTAAATAATAATGGTCTGCTCTGTTTATGGTACATGAAAGACGGAATTTGTTTTAAGAGGAACCCCCGATCCATATATGAAGGAGAATCCTCTTATGAGCTTTATGTCTTACCTGTTGAAATGTAGATGCATGAATGAAATTACAGTTTTAAGCGAATATTAAATATTTAACATAATTGTAACAAGTTGTTGGCTCATCAGTTTTTAATGTTAAAAAACTCACTGGCCACTTCATTAATGCAAATATCTAATCTGCTAATCACTCTGCAGTGAATCAGTGCATTTAGGTATGCAGACAAGATGATGTGTGATTTTTGAACTTGGCTGTTGAGTCTTTCAGAAGCTGCTGCTCTGCTGAGATTTTCACACACAACCATCTGGAGTTTGCAGGGAATGGTCTGAAAGAGAAAATCTTGGTGTAAACACCATGAAACATGGATCCATCCTGCCTCACAGTTCAGGTGGTGGCAGTGGTGCGATGGTGTGGGAGATAACTTTGGGCCCCCTACTACCACCTGAGCAGCATTTAAATGTCCCAACCTACCTGAGTATTGGAGCTGACCATGCCCATCCCTTTATAACCGGTGTCAACATATTCTGATGGCTGCTTCCAGCAGGAAAACGCATTATGTCACAAAGTTGAAATCATCTCAAACTGGTTTCTTGAACATGACCGTGACACTGTACTCAACTCTCAAGCCTCCACAGTCACTGGGTCTCAGTCCAATAGCGTGCCTTTGGAATGTGGTGGAACAGGAGATTCACATCATGGATCTGCAGCAACTGCGATACTATCATGTCAACATGAAAATCTGAGGAATGTTTCCAGCACCTGGTTAATCTATGCCATTAAGACAGTTCAGAGGCCAAAAGGGGGATCAGCCTGGTACTAGCAGGGTGTAACTAATGAAGTGGCCAGTGACTGTAAATGTACTCACACACAGTGTGATATAATGTGCATTGGGGGGTTTTGTCTTTGTCTTTTTTCTCTCTCCATAGCTTATGAAAGCCTCCAGTCCCGAGAGGAGACGAGAAACGCTGCCTGGCGAAAAGAAGGGTGGGATGTAAATGTGTATTATACAGGTAAGCAAGAGAGGCTCCAAACAAATGCCTAAAACACCAAAAATTAATAATAACTTTGTCAAGGCTGCTTTATACTTGATTATTTTTGCTTGCACCTTTTATTCAATAAATCTGTATGTGAGGTTGAGACTGTCACTAAACTCATTTAATCAGTTATTCCTACCAACGAGTTTCTGCTGATGTGTTTGTGGTCTTAATGGGTCTGAAATCTATATTTCCACACGTCAAAGTTTTATTTGTGAAGTAAAAAAGAAATTATATCTAAATAGATGTACGGAGTTATTTAACAGAATTATAGCCTAAAGGTTCTGACCTGTCAAATTATGAAGCGATACTGATATCCAGCTGCAAGAATTTTAAAAGCTGTATATGTGTATTTATTGATTGATTTTGATCCAAAGATCGATCTTTGGTTGGTTGTTTTTAAACAAGAGTTTGTAACATGTTTTTCTTTCTGTCCTCAGTGCCTTTGGTGCGAAGTATGGAATCAAGAATAATGATTCCAACCAAGAGTTCACCATTACAGTGAGAAGGTGACTGAGACTGCAGATGATTCAGTGGCTGAAATCTGATGATCTTTGGTCTAACTGTACTTTTTCTTAGCGCCTGTATGATCTGTGTTACTTCAAGTATTAATACAAAACTTCTGATTCTGTGTTTGCGCTGCTGCCAAAGCCAGAAGTGATTCTACAGTGTGTGTGTGTGTGTGTGTGTGTGTGTGTTTGTATGTACGTTCATTTTGAAGAGCCTGGAAAAACTCTGGAAAAAAGATTTATGGGAGTTTAGTTCAAATATGTCAGGAGAAAAACAAGTGTGTGTGTGTGTGCGCAGTACTGTACTATAGAGGAATATTTACATCATGATTTAGTGGAGTGAAAGGAGGTATGTTTGCTCTTTTTGTTTTCATCATTAATTAATGTGATGTAATGTTTTGGTTTGGTTTTTTTGGGGGGGGGGGGTCCACAATGAAGGATAGGGCTCCGCCTAGATTTTTATGAATCTACTTTTGGATGTACATTGATGACTTGGTAAATGAGATCATGCTAAGCTTTGCAGCACTGACTAAACCAACTGTTTGATTTAAAAAAAATAAAAATAAACGCCTACCTCACTGATTTATCAAAGCATCTTCCGATTCAAACTTGTGCACCCAATTTATTATTATTATTATTTTTAAAGCCAATAAAGATGTATGCTGTACGATCATTCCCCACAGGGAAAAGAACAGTTCAAAGAAATCATTAAAAGCCCCAAATTACCGATGGCATTCATGCCTGTGATGATGTAAAACCCACACTAGTCTAAACCAGGAGTTCTTTTTTCCCAATCTGGAATGAGGAAGCGCTATTACTAGGTCTAGGGTCAAATAAAATTATTTTCTTTCATCCTATTGTCTAATTGCAGTGGGTTTTTTTTTTTTTTTTTTTTTTTTAATAATTGGCTGTCTCAATACCTCTGTGAAAACAATTGTAATTAACAAATCTGATTTTGTTTTAATAATTCCCTTATGATGATAATGTAGTTGAAATAAGTTATTGTAACCTTTTGTACTGTTATAGAATTTAAATGAATAAGCCACAAAGACACTGACATACCATAAACAAAGTTATAGATTAATTTGACTGCTAGCATTATCGTTTTTATCTTCTTTTTGCCGCATTAATTGTAACAGGCCTGCACTCAGGTCAGTTAAATGCCAACGGGCTTTCTCGGTGATGTGCCCAAAAATGATTGTCCATGTTGTAACTGGCCTATAATCTGTCAAACAAATCTTTAATAAATATCAAGTCATTTTGAGCTAGAAAGAACATTCCTGCAATCAGTCTGGGGCGAACTGACTTTTATATCCTTTATTTAGCCAGGTAAAAAGTGTCATTGACGTTAAAAAAGTCTTTTTCAAGAGATACCTGGCAAAGAGGGCAGCGGAAATTGCAAAAAATAAAATAAAAATAACAGTTCTATAAAGATATTTAAAGTGGCCAAAAAGAACCGGATTGATATTTATAATATAGGTACAAAAACGGAGTCATGACGATACTTGCAAAACAGGTAATTTCTTTATTTTATATATAACCCCTTAATAAATCCTGTTGACTGATAAAGATGTTAAATCCTGTTAAAAAAAAAACGCAGGAACATCGGAAATCATTTTTTGGAACAACACAGGCTTTTATTTTGAAAACATATTCGGAAGTCGTCATAGCTCATTTCACACACACCCCCCGCGTGCATATGCCACGCAACAAGACATGTAAGAGCATAAACCTGCCGCTTTAAGAGGAGGGGGCGTGTCATTTGTGGGGCTGTCCCTTTTATTTGAATATACAGTAGTTAATCGGGGCTGGGATCCGATTGCGTCGTATGTTTTTCGTGTTTGTGAGAGGCGCACCAGCGGGACGTGGGCTCTCCGTCGTCAGAAATACTCATGACCTTAACGTTTGAATGATATCACTCAGCTAGGAAGGCGTTTTCTCCGCCGCATGCAGAAACGGAGCAGTGGAGAGGCACTGCTCACAACCAGGAACATGGACTTGCACATATTGGACCACAGGCTGCGGGTCACCAGTATATCCAAGAATGGGCTGGTGAATTTCACGCACCCCCTGATAAAGCTGATATTTCTCCGGAACAGGACACGGTAAGCAGGCTCACTGATCGGGACAGATGGTTGTGTTGCTCCGCTGTGGTAATCCAGTACGGATGTATGTGATAACCTACAGCGCCTCTCCATTCACCGAGTAGCTGAGCTGTTATTGGGCTGTTTGCTGTATATGCTTTGCTTTGTCTCTATGAATGATTTACTGTCGTGCATATAGCTGAATATAGCAGAAATGCAATAGGTTTTTATTTCAGGGTCAAACACTTGCTTTTTATGTGCATACCTGTTAATGCTCGATTATTCCAGTGGCCATAAGATCAACTTTAATCAAACTACTTCAGAAGCCTTCAGTGTCCTTATGCATTTCATTTGGACCCCGTCTCTCCGGCACAAACAATACACGACTTCCTCCACTCGAAACTAACATCCAGCTTGCAAGTTGTTCTGATCTCATGCGGGCATTAGTGCCAGTTTTCAGCTAATCCCTGGATATCCTTTCATTGTTATGCAATTGTTTATTCCTCTGGCTGGCCCACATATGCGTGGCCAGAAGAAGAGCTCGACATCTGTCTTCAGGCCACCGTGATACAGGCCACGCAGCGGTTCAGCTGCAGCTCTCATGCTGAATAAAAGGAGCAGGTAAACAGCTGTGTAGAAAAAGCTTCCTTCCTATCACCGTTGTGGTTTCTGTATTTCACACCAGAATCTGCTGATCTTGTGCTTCATGTGGGTTCCTATTAAAGAGCACAATGATCTGGTTAATAGGCAGCAGGAGTCCATTCATAGATCCTGCAGAGGAGTTACATCTAGCATAAATGCATGTGTCAAATGCATCTCTGTAGGAGCTAGGTTGTTTTCATTAGTATTCAGTTGACTTTATAGAATAAGTTTTGACATGTCCATACCAGACACACTGTGTCATGATGACTTTCCCAACTTCACAGACTGCAGGACTGTACAAAGTGAATAAGTGTGAATAATCATAGATGTGTGGTGTTTGTGTAAAGAAGGCACGGGGCAACGGGTTAATAAGAACTAGATTTACAGTCATCTTTAAAAAATCGCTTCTTTTTTTTTTTAGCAGAGTCAGTGAAGCATTCAGTAGATAAACAAAAAGCAGGCGAAGCACTGAATCACCCAGAAAGGGCAAGCAGGCCTCCCTTCCTCAGTCTGGCAGTTTGTTTTTGTGTGGCGTTATGTCACCACAGTGTGGGGCATGCATGCATTTTGCCTCGTTTTTCCTGTTTCTTTTTCAATAAGCAAGAGTTTGTTTGTTTTTTCCCCTTTTGCTCGAACTGTAGGTGATGCAGAATGGGTGGAGCGGTGGAGAAGTTTGAAATTAAGCAACTAAAAACAATTAGGGAGCAAAAACAAGCCTGATTGCCCCGGGACGGTTTTTAGCCATCTCCCTTTTTCAGGCCTCTGCTATTCATTGGAGAACAACTCCCTGTGCGAAGTGATTTGAAAGCAGCTCTGAGCAGAATCGTAAGGAGGTGCTCACTCACTCACTTATGGCACGGTGGATTTTTCTGCAGCGTCCATTAGCGCTGGAGCCTAATACACTTATGGTCCAGATGGATTACAGCATGTAGATGTCAGTTATGGGCAATTAAGACAAAATGTCATTAAATCTAAGTAAAGTTATTTGACAGTTCTTAGAAGCATTTTTCTTTGCTGTCAGCATCAGGGTGTGAAATATCCGAGGGTGTCAGTGAATCTTCCCAGAATGGCTGTAAAAATATGCACTTTGGACTTCCAAGCCATTCCGCTTTTATTAGTAGTCTGGCATTGTCTTCAGCTGTTTACACTCTGTAGGTGGAGTAATGATCGAAGCTCAGCATCAGCCCAATATATTGTTCTTGCTGTTTTGTGGATGGAGCCCCGCAGGCTCCACACAGTCCTTCTTTCTTCTCTTTGGCGGCTAACTAACAAGAGCATGGGCTGGAACAATGCCTCAGCCGAGCCAGAAACCCGGTTGGGAGTTTTCCACTTGTCTGCTTCACTGATCCGTCAAGGTTGGGGCTCCCCGCTCCTCCTGTTTACAGAGGACTTCCCACACCCCATCATGAAACAAACATTTCCCTTTGTTCTGGGAGAAACAGGAGCCTGAGAGAATTCTATAAATCTGTTTTTCCATAAGTTGGCAAGGTAGTAGACAACTTGTTGTACTCTGATAATAAGACTTGCGTCACTTGAGGCTCATTTCTTGCCCTGCAACATCAGTTTTCTGTGTGCTTATCATGTTTCCTCAGCTGCAGCATCAGTTGCGGGCCCGCTGCCGCCACCAGCCCTCGCTCCCTAACTGCTGCTACCACCCGTTGTTTTGTGCTTCTGGATCAAAGTCCGGCCCCTCGTGTGCTCCGTTTTCATCTTCCCCACTTGGCCGCTCCCTCGCTACTGCTTCCTCATCTCTTCTGGTTATTTTCATCTCCTTCTCTCCATGTTCCTTCTGCTTCAGCAGGAGAAGTCCTTTTTCCTGCCCTTATCACTGTTACAGAGTGCCGTACAGAACCTGTTTGAGCCACCGGGTCTGCAAAATATTTAAAAAAATATATATGTCCAGTTATCACAATATTGTACGCTTATTTTAATGCACTCTCCTTCCCCACAAAATACAGCACAGGTTGTTTGCTCCAGCTGTTATGACAGCCTGCAGATGTTTTAAAGTTAAGCAACCTCTCGAGACCTGTGAGAGTGAGTGCATGTGAAATGCACTCTGGGGTTGTCAGTGGGGCAGAATGCAGCACTTTAAGTTTTCTGTTCATTTAAACCTGACCAGGTGGCTTTTGTGCCTAAACCCAACCAAATGGCAACCAAGTCTTCTAGTTAAATATCAGGTGGGTCACTGGGTTTCAACATGTACAGATGAGTTTTGCTTTAGCATAATAGATGCTTTGCTATTGAGAGATATTTGGTAGGTTGCCGAGCCTACAGTGGCAAGCCTGCAAGTGCGTCTGTGCTCCTGAAGTCCGCTGCAGGGCAATAAGTCACTTTTGTTGAGCAGATTCATTCTTTGAAGGAAACGAGAAGAAAATTAACTTTTCTCGAACAGCAGACATCAAATTGTGTCACCTTTGGCTTCATAACAAGTCCTCGGGTGTGCTGACTGTAAACATGCAGTCTTAATGAGACATAAAATGAATAGTGACAGTAAAAACAATGCAATGCAAATGGGTTCCCAGCTTTCTTGTTAGTACTTTAATGCGTAGATCCATAGGTGAAACATCTCATCTCTTACGTGAATTTTGCAAACAGGAAACCAAATATTCGCACTTGTCTCACAGAGTTCCCTCACACTGTCAGAATATTGCTGAGATGTGCTTTCGTGCATGTACAATATCAGAGCCTTCACTGTCTGCTCCGAAAGGCACAGCGCAGGCAAATGTGCTCCAAACGTGATCATTTTTACTTGCAGGAAGGCTGTTTGTCATACACTACCTGCAGGAAACTGCATGCTGGGGAAGGTGAAAGGTCAACAGGAAATGAGAGATGTATTATAACACAATGGAGCGGCTGAGCTTGCTAGCACAGCTGGCAGTTACTGTTAACAGCATTCTCTCTGTCTCTCTCTTTGTCCCTGTGGCGTGATTGTCCCGTTTCACGGCAGGGATTACTTTTTGCTGACTCAGGAGTTAGACTGTCTCTCTCAGGTTTCTGCTGTAGTAGCCTAAGCTGACTGATAAGCAGAGGAAGAGGAGCAAGATATTTTGAGAAAACAGGAATAGATGGCACTTCCTTTTTAGGGATACAAATGAAACAGGGAAAGGTCATCAATTTAGAAATTGTTCCCCATCACCAAAAATAAACCCCCTCAAACTCAGTAACAAGGCCGCAATATTTCTTTGGCTTCTTCATATCTCCTATTTTGAATCCTCCAGTTCTGGTTAAAAACAGGTTGCATAATGTCAATCCTATGGAATCGTGCTTTGAAGCTTATTAATTCCAGTGCTGCTGTGCTTTTCTGACTATTGTGCAGTAGCACAAAATAATGACATCTGACTCATGTGAGAGTTTTGCACGCCTGTGTTGCATGTGAGCCTTTTTTTTTCTACTCTGAACACATTTTTGTCCATATATTGACACGATGGCGTCATACAGTTCCTGCAGATTTGTCGGCTCCACATCTCGTGCTCCACCATGAGAGAGAGTAGTTGTAAAACAGCTAACTGATCATCTGCAGAGGAACGGTTTATTTGAAGAGTTTCGGTCAGGTTTCAGAAT
>JAVDPK010002607.1:180723-192930 GCA_034780415.1 Cichlasoma orientale
CTTGTGGTTCCTAGGATACTTAAGAGTAGAATGGGAGGCAGAGCCTTCAACTTTCAGGCCCCTCTTCTGTGGAACCATCTCCCAATTTGGATTCGGGAGACAGACACCCTCTCTATTTTTAAGATTAGGCTTAAAACTTTCCTTTCTGATAAAGCTTATAGTTAGGACTGGATCAGGTGACCCTGAACCCTCCCTTAGTTATGCTGCTATAGGCCTAGACTGCTAGGGGGGTTCCCATGATGCACTGAGTGTTTCTTCTTTACCTCTTTTTACTCTGTTTATACCCCACTCTGCATTTAATCATTAGTTGTTATTAATCTCTGTCTCTCTTCCATAGTGTGTCTCTTGTCCTGTCTCCTTCCCCTATCCCCAACCGGTCGTGGCAGATGACTGCCCCTCCCTGAGTCTGGTTGTGGAGGATTTTTGGGATTTTTCCCCCTGTTTAAAGGGAGTTTTTCCTTCCCACAGTCTCCAAGTGCTTGCTCACATCAGGTCGTTTGACTGTTGGGTTTTCTGTGTGTTATTGTGGAGTCTTTACCTTACAGTATAAAGTGCCTTGAGGCGACTGTTTTTGTGATTTGTTCAGTTGGTAGTCAGGTGCTCCAAGTGTACCAAGAAAATCCCCCACAGACCATAACACCACCGCCACCAGCCTGAACTGTTGATATATTGTTGTTGGTATAAACAACATGCTTTCATGTTGTTTATACCAACTTCTGACCCTTATATTCAAAAGTCAACATACCAGGTGACATTTTTGCAGTCTTTTACTGTCTGACTTTGAGCCTGTGTAAATTGTAGCGTCAGCTTCCTTTTCGTAGCTGACAGGAGTGAAACCCAGCGTGGTCTTCTGGTGCATTCAGGGTTCAATGTGCTGTGCATTCCTCTGCGTACCTTGGTTCTAATGAGTGGTTATTTGAGTTACTGTTCCTATCAGCTTGAAGCAGTCTGGCTGTTCTCTGCCCTTTGGCATGAGAAATGTTCCTATCCAGAGAAGTGCCACTCACTGGATATTTTCTCTCTTTTCTTCTTCTTTTTGTTTGGAGATGCTGTGTGAGGAAAATCCCTGCAGACCAGCAGTTTCTGAAATGTTAAGGTTCAAAATCATTTAAATCACCATTCGTCCCCATTCTGACGCTCGCTTTGAACTTGAGCATGTCTAAATGCACTGAGTTGCTGCCATGTGATTGGCCAATTAAAGTTTTTTTTTTTTAAATGATCACGGGTGTACCTAATAAAGTGGCTGGAGAGTGTATATGCCCGTTCAAAACTGATTTGACTCTTCAATATGAAGATTTAAGTCTTGTAGAACAGAATCTAAAAAATTCGATTGACGTTTTTGCATTTTTGTAGGCCCTAAAAAATTGACCCTACACTTAGAAGAGTGTTATGTTTACTAACACATTACATCCTGTGAGATACACAACATCAGCTAGTGAGCTTTGAAGGACAGGACCAGGCTACCTGCATTTCCAGCTCCAGGTTCCTATTTAATGGGCAGGCATGAAGGTGGTATTACCCGCCTTAGAAAGAACAGTAAATAAGTAAATAGTTTAAAACTAGAAGTGAAACTCTTAAGTCTAGACTGGCCGGTATAAAACTAAACTCTGCTTTGTCCTGTTCATATTAATGTCTAAGTAGACAGTAGACTTCAGGGGGAGTCCGTCTCCTGAGTTACACACAGATCAGATCTTTCTGCCTACGACGTCCTTCACAATTAATTTCCCCGTTATGGTACGTTTTTAAGAACGTGCCATATTTCTTTTGCATGTAGAACAAGAGGATTCCTCCTATTCAGAAGCTTCATTTTAAGTATATTTCCCTCAAAAAAAAACCTCCTGTAATAAAACAAACAAACAATCTGTGTTCTCTGCTGAGTTGTTGTTGTTTTTCTCTTTAAGCACAAAAACCCCGTTGGCATTTTTTAAAAACTTTTTTTTCCCTCTTGCTCCCCTTCTACATTTCACAGAGGCACCATTCAGTAGGACCGAATGTTGGCCGGACCAAATGATGCCTTTTTACAACAAATGGCCCAAAGCTTGGTGAATTGTAATCAGTGTTCTGTGTTGTGTAATACCCTGTTGGGCTGTCAGGAGGCAAAAACTGCACTGTTTTCAAACTGAAACTGACACTTTTCTTAAAAGAGGACCATAAAAGATATACATTGTTGCCTACAAATGGTTCATCAAGTTATGAAAATGATTTCAATGTTTCCCAGTTTCCTTTGAATGGAGCAGTTGTCAATGAAAGCAGTGCCCCAGTTTGGTATGTTCCCCACCATTTACTGTAGACAAAGGAGTGACGCAGGCATAATTCAGAGCTTTAGGCTTGTGGTAATTAAAGGACAACCTGATGTCGACGTACATATTGGAGAGCACCATTTACTTAATTCCTGGTATCTGTTAAAAAGAAGATGCTGAACCTCCTCTTGTTGGTTACAAATGAATAACACCGGCCTTGTTCTATTTCTCTTTCCCCTCTCCTCATCTCCTACTCCTTTATGTTTTCTAAATTTCTATCCTCGCCCCCCTTTTTATACCTCCTGTCCTGCTTCAGATGCAAGTTCTTCAGTCTGACCGAGACTCCAGAGAACTACACAGTAGTCCTTGACGAGGAAGGATTCAAAGGTATAACACCCTTGTTCATTTACACTTCACCCTGGGGGTTATATTCCCACATGGATATCAGTAAGTGTGCACTGTGTCTAACCTTTGTAGCATATGTGATTATCAGCCAGAATGCAAGAAGAATAATGAGCTACCAATAATGTAACAGAAAAGGGGAAAAACACAGAGATGCGTCTGAAAGACGATCTAAGGAAGTTACTTAGTTATTTAAGGAAGTTAGTTAGAAATAGTTTGTATTCTTTAATTGGTCCACAACATGGGACTCTGCTGTTTTACCAGTCTAATGTTCCTTTGTTGTTCACCCTCACAAAATAAGATGAAAACAAGTCTCGTAAACTTAAACGATGTAACACTGGAGCAGAAAAGTGTCCGTACATAAACAGAGCTTATGCAGCTCTTTGCCCTTCTTCCAGTTTGGAGGGAGATGATATAAAGCGTCACGAAAGTGCTTTCAGCCACATTTTAACCATTCGTATAGCACTTTATCTACCTGACGACGACCACAGCCGGTGTAGGTTTACCAGCTAACCTTACATTTGGAGTGTGGAAGGAAGCAGGAGGACCGGGAGGAAACCCACACACAGAAAAGCCTCGGCCAGGGTTCAAACCAGAAAGGCGACAGTACTAACCACTCCACCAAGGAAGGCTGTTGTCTTTGTGCAGTTTAGCTCGTCCTGCTCTTTAGTTCCTCTGAGGTGAGGAGTATACGCTGTTGCATGCACGGGCAGCTGCAGACGAGTAGTCGTTCCTCTTAGGTGGATGTCTGCACAGAGCCTCACACTCACCGTCTGACGACATGCACAGCAACTATAACACCACTTAACCTGCAGCGATCTAATGCAACTTTATGGGGAAACAGTTCAACTTATTTAAACTTATTTGGTGTGTAAAAAGTAGAAGAAATTATTAGAGCAATTAAAAGAAAAAAATGGGTGGATTCCCTCATACTTCTGAATGCACCCTTCTATATTTGGCAACACTTCTGGTTACATGTTGAGCTGTTTTCACACATTCGCAGCGCTGAACATATCGAGACTTCAGCCGGAGGTGCTGTGTGTGACAGCACCTGCCCAAATAAATCAGTCCGGACTTTCCCCGGCCATCTTCATAATACAAAGTCTCTCTGATATCAGAAAGAGCGTCAGTGTGAGAATATCCAAGTTTTCCAAAGAATTCAGTGTAAGCGAGCGGATGTCATGTGTCCTGCCTCTTGCATGCACTACCTAGGCACCACCTCTCAGCTGAACCACGTGAAGTGTTTCAAGTAGTGAAAACACAATCTCCCATTGTGTTCTAGTTGTGAGAAAATCCAACTTCAGACAATGCTGGGATCTGATTGTCCCAACACTGTTGAAGTTCATGTGTGAAAACAGCTTTCCAGTCCTTTTGCTGCCATTTCTGTCTTGTCCTTTAACACAAATGTAGATGCTAAAGGCAGATACCGCCTCAGGGTGCTCCATCACTCTCCTCCCTCACTCTCCTTTTGACCGAGAACCTATTTTAAGAGGTAAAAGCTCGTGTAGGGAAGCCGCAAGGGGCTGACTGTGACAAATGATGGCAACCAGGACACTGGTTCTTTGAAGGGTATAAAGAAACAGTAGCAGGAGGTAGGCCCCATTTACTAATGTTTTTAGCTAGGTTAATGAAACACTAGCCAAAGAGAGTTTCCATGACTTCAAATCGAGATGCATCTCAAACAATATTCATGAATGTGTTTTGTTTTAAATGTTTAATAGTTTATGAAGGGCTTATCACAAAAAGATGAAAAGTTACAATGTTACAATTCCCAAATTGTATCATCAGCATCTCTTCCTGAGCCGTTTTTGCACTTGAACTCCAGGCAATCTGTTCAGCTGCTTTTTCTCACAAAGCAAGTTCATGTGAGGGTGCCGCGTGGGTAAGGCGCGCCCGCTGGCTCGCTGTGCCTTCTTCGGACAGTTAATAAGGTTGTTATTACACAAGGCACTATCATACATCACGTGGACTGGTAGTAAAGACCATTTAATGTATGATCTCACTGAGCTGGACATTATCTGCAGCTGATAATTTCAGGGGTGCAGTGAATCTGGAAAAAAGCCAGACTGTATATGAAAGATGGATGCACTGCTCTAGTTCCATCTTGGATAGACACCCGCATTCACCAGTCGGCGTCCTCTCGGGTCTTATTTCAGGACTACCACCCTTCCGTTTTGACCCAGAGACCTAAGTTAGCTTTGACCTATAAAAGCACTGATGCCAAGTCCGACTCTGCAGCCATACATGTGCCGCTGTGTAGGCGCTGTTTGCAGTCTAAATAGTGGGGGGGCCTGTTAGGTCTCTGTAGCAAAGGAAGAGAGAGCAGGTGGGAGAGAGGAAGTGTGGGTTCAGCATGCAGAGCAGCAGCAATAACAGGAAGTAGTTTTTAACACTGCCTCATGGTTTGCACCCTCGCAGAGATAGCTACATCAACAGCAGCAATGTTTTTATGAGGAGCTGAGATAAATCCTGCATTGAAGGCTTTTATATGAAGGTCACTAAATCAGTACTGGAATTACTGTGGAAATGCTGGTTGCATGACTGCCCCTTACACACGAGCGTTTTCAGGGGCTCAGTAGCACACCAGCAGCATCTAAATGTCTGTGTAATAATGCGTAGTCGGGTCCTGCTGGACACTGAAATAAACACTCGCCTGGGGTAAAGAAAAACTTGAATTGTTCAGGTAATATTATCACGGTTTGTATCTATGCACCTTTTTTTTTTTTTTTTGGTGCGTGTGTTACTCATCAGCTTTTCTCTTGTCGGCGCCTCTCAGAGCTGCAGCCCTCCGAGCACCTCCAGGTAGAGAGCTCCATCTGGCTGCCGCTCAACGTGGTCTCCAACGGCAATGCTTCCAGCAGCTCTCAGGCTGTTGGCGTGACCAAGATCGCCAAGTCGGTCATCGCCCCCCTCGCCCAGCAGCATGTCTCTGTTTTCATGCTCTCCACTTATCAGACTGACTTCATCCTGGTAAGAACCATCTTACCTTTTTTTTAAATTCATTTTTACTCCACTTGATTACACTCCACTCCCATTAGCTTCCAGGCTCATCTTGTTAAGTGAGCCACTCGAAGCTTTTCACTGTTGTATAATTTGGATCAATTTTTCAAATTGCTCTTGAACTGCATACAAAAACCTGCACCCTGTAATCATGCAGTGAAACCTTTTACCTGCTGAGTTTTGCCAGATAAAAGAAGACTTATTTGCATTTTGTCCACTTACCAATTCAGCAGTTAAGGAATTAATCCCCAACAGTGCTGAGGACACTAAAAATTGTTGATGTATTACATGTGAAAAATGTTAAGTGGGCAAAAATACATAACACCTTGACAGGTGTTTGTGTCAGCAGGTTTATTAATGATTTACAGGCTGTTCGAGCCTTACGCCGAGCCAGTGCTGTATCCTCAGACAACATCAGATCGCAGAGATGAGCAAAATACTGATGGAGGAGGTGGTGTATATATTTATCAGTGCACTAAAATGTAGTGGCATTTATTTTGAACATCTTTCTTGTGTAGGTGAAGGAGAAAGACCTGTCTGTAGTCATTAGCACTCTAGAGGAGGAGTTCAGTATCTATAAGGAGGTGGGAGGAGAGTCTGTCCCCGTGCATTGTCAGGATGTTCCCAACGGCCTCCAGAAGAACGGCAGAGAAGGTACAGGTCTGGCTTAGTATGGATTTATTCATCGATCCAGTTTGTCTCAGAGGATGTACGCCCATTACAGTTCCCACTAAGACTGGCGTCGTCATGTGACCACCGCAGGTCACAAATCATTCAAAGAGAACAGAAGTATGATTTATGTACTGAAAACTACTTAAAAGCAGTTCTTTAAAACAAAAACTAAAAGGTCAGAGTAACATTTGTGCAACCTTACACAGCTCAGTGTTGAATGTGCGGCAGCCACGTTAGTAATTATTGACGGATCCGAGCCGGCGCTGACATCACTGCTGCTCTTTGATAATTTACAGCTTGGCGGTGCTGCCATGGTGCTGTTCTGAAGAGGGAGAAAATCCTGCAGAGTAGTGATGGCGTGTTTGAAGTGGGACATGTAGTGCTGTGCAAAAGTCCTGAGCCACCCGTCATTTCTTTGTGTTTTGCTAGGAAAATGCGAAATGGGTGCATTATTGAACATACATGGAAAATCAGCATTTAAGGCGAAAACGGTTTGTACCATTCTAACGATCTTCAGAGTCATTTATTTATTCTTTATTCTTCAACACAGCCTGAACTCTCTGAGGCAGCTTTCTGGTCATTTAAGCAGTCTTCAGCAATAGTTTTCCAGGATTCTTGAAGAACATTCAAAGCTCTTCTTTGGATGTTGGCTGCCTTTTTTTCCCCATTGTCTGTCGAGATGATCCCACACGGCCTCAATAATGTTGAGGTCCGGCCAAATGCATCTCCCAGGTCCTGTCTCAGGGTTTTACTGGGTTTTTTTCCTATTTCTTTAGGACACAACTTTCAAATGTAAGCAAAGTGATGTTTTTGTGATAGCCTGCTAGTAACAAAGTTTCTAAAGATACAATTTAAAATTGGTCCTTTAAGTTGTCTGTCACGTGTAGAAACAACAGTGGTTCATCCCTTACATTTGGTGCCTTTTTTTTAATGCTGAATGATTGATTAGCCAGTGTTAAGTACAAGGACTGAATATGAGTGATGTCCAAAGAAAAACTTTTCCAGGCTTCCTGAAGGTCTGCTCAAGACCACTTTAAAATTCCAAGAAGGTCTGGCTCCATGGATGCAAAATATAAACAAATCAGGGGTGGCTCAAGACTTTTGCACAGCAGCAAACCCCATAACCCAGTCATGCAGTAACATTAACGTGTTGATTTACTCTATAGAGATCACATTTATCGAGCTTAATTTGATTCCATATTAGTACCCTGGTTGTCCACGCTCCAGGGGCTCCACGACCCACCAGTGGGGCAAACCCCCCCCCCCCCCCCCCACAGTGTGAGAACCACTGGATTGATCTGTGTTAGTGTGCACGCTCCCTTCTTGCTGGCCCCTCTGCACTGACGCTCTTCTCTGAATTACTCATTGTGTGGCATAAAGTTAAAATGTGTTTTTAGCAGTGAAGTCCTGCTAAAAGACTTAAACACATTTTATGTAATGAGGACCAACAGGATGGGTTCACACACTACGTTTAAACCACCACAGTGAGCTGCTGTGTCCTTCAGTTGACATTGTTACAGAGCATGCTGTAAAGCGGCTTCACTAATTTTTTGAAAATCTTTCATATTTTTGCATTTCTAAGATGTCAGCATTATATCAACTCATCATTATGCCAGCCCAGTTTGGAGAGCCGCTGAGTAAAATGATTTTTAGAATTGCCTTAAAAGATCATTTGACTAGAAAAATGAGGAAAGCATATCTGTAGTTCTTTATTGTGCTTATTCTGCGCTTGTTCTTCCAGCGATCCACCCTACAGTTCACCCGGTTCTGATCCCAAAGAACCAGTTTTGCGTCATGTCTCTGGATCCCGATACGCTGCCGTCCATCGCCACTACGCTTATCGACGTCCTCTTTTATTCCAGCAGGTGACGTCCCCTTTTTAATTATTACTACACTGCAATATCTCTTTAGAGCTCAAGAGGGCAGGACATGATTCAAAGTGAAGCTCAGTCAGGTGTGTGTTTGTTTGTGGTTCAGTGTTGGTGGTTTCATTCTGTTTTTCTTTGTAGCAGTGCTTTGATTGTGTTTAATTACCATTAAACTGTTTCTATTAAAAAAGATGTGTGCAGAATAAAAGCCGTTTTTATTTATTTTAATGTTTTCATGTTTACTTTAAAGAAAAACCAGCACTTTTATTTATGACCTACCTTCCTCCCTGTGCTTGAGAATTGTAATAATTGTGCGACTGACGCCGTTTTAAACAGATTTCGCCGCCTTGCTGCTCTCGCTTCACGCTGAACGTGTTTCTTTCTCTTTAGTCCGAAGGAGGAGCAACAGTCGTCTCCAAGCCGGGACCTGGACTGTATTAAATTCTTCTCCTTCTCCCTCATCGATGGATACATCTCACTGGTGATGGACACTGAGGCTCAGAGACAGTAAGGAATCTAAATGTCTCACACTGACTCCTCCCACATTTGACTCCACACTGTTGAGCACAAAAACTGTGTAATTAGCTGTAATTAAAGATCTCCATAAAGACTCTTAAATTCTTTTTCTTCAAACTCACTTCAGCTGTGACTTTCATTCTTACAATGTATGAACTCACACCCGCTCAGACCTTCTGGATGGAGTCTTATCTCTTCTCGACTAAAACCTCAGGCCGGGTGCTTTTGGCCCCGAGCAGTCTGAGAACCGACATTATTAAACTAAACTAAAACTAGGCGTGAGGAAATATTTTAGCTAGCTGGAATAAAAGTAAAATTAGGAAAAATTAAAACAAACTAAAACAATTTTGTGAGCTTGCAAAACAAAATAAAACAAGAAGCAACAAATCGATACTGATTATCACCAGCTGCTGCTACATAGTATTTGTGTAATCAAACATCTGTCACGCTTGTCTGACACACTGAGCTGCACATTCAAAGTCTGACTGATTTTGATAAGTGCAGTTTTTGAGTTCATGGCAGGTTTACTGATAGCTCTCAGGTGCAGCACCGCTGCTGCAGTTAACAGTTTTAATGCAGCCCTTTTTTTGCAGAATGTTCAGTTTAACCTCACTAGTGAAGTGATTGTAAAGCAGCAGATGCTGTTTGATGTTTTCTTGGCTCGCTGCGTCGCTGCTTTTGCAGCATTTTAATCTGCTGATTGCTGTAAGGTGTTATTTCCCTCTCCATTTCTGACGTGAACTGTTATAAATCAGTGCCTGATTTGTGCACTCCAGGTTTCCGGCCGATCTTCTCTTCACCAGTTCCTCCGGGGAGCTGTGGAGAATGGTTCGTATAGGAGGACAGCCGCTGGGCTTCGGTAAGGCATCTTACATGTGCCTCAAATGTCTCTGTCTTCACCGACCTCAGCAGCTGCAGAGCTGATCCACTTCATGCTTGGCAGGTGCATCGCTGGCGACTCGGTGGTGTGCGGAAGTGCAGTGTTGAGTTTGAATGTTTGGAAGCCGAAAGTTATTTTCTGTTACATTTTCACAGCTTATTAGAGCCTGCGTGGCTCTATATCTACAACCCAGCTTCCAGTCTCCCACAAACAGGCGCTTCTCTTGTTCATCCTAATTATAGAGCTGATGCGACTCAGCCCAAATATTATCAAAATCTAAACAAAGTCAGCGTATCTGATGGATACGCTGACTAGTTCAATCCTCGGCCTGGTTTGTTACTGATTAGAGGCTGAAAGGAGCAGGCGAGCTGTAACTGTAATGTGCTCTGCACAATAACACAGAGTGCAATTATTAACATTAATGTTTTAACATTAACATTAATTTTAATGTTGACACAAATGTGATCTTAAATGTGTTTTTTTTATTTCATTTTCCATTATTAATGATGATGATGATGATGATGATGAAATGATAATATCTTGTCAGTTGATGTGGAAACAGGAAACCATTGAAGTTAAATTAACATGCCTAATGAATAAAACCCAGATATGCAACAAGTGGCTATTTTAAATTTCCAAACAATGAAACCGTCTTTATTTGATTTATCTCAGCTGTTTGTGATTGTTACTAATTCTCCTCCACTCTGTATGTTTTATAGATGAATGCGGGATAGTTGCCCAGATATCTCAGCCTCTCGCTGACAGCGACATCTCTGCCTATTACATAAGCACCTTCAGCTTTGACCACGCTCTGGTAAGTTCAGCGTTTTGACACTACACACTGTCTGAATTTGGCGTGCTGTGCGTTATGCGGAGAAACTGTGCACATCACATCTTTAATTGAATAAATGAATAAAGGCTGCACACAAACTCGTTGTGTTATGAGGGCGCTCCCTGAGCTTGGAGGTTTTAACTTATCCTGTTCTTAGAGCAGAATGGTGATCTAAAAATAGCAAATCAGTGGAGATGTCATCACTCCCAGGTTAAAAACACTTCTGTGGTGAGTAGAGAGGACGAGGTCCCGAATGCAGACTCATTATGTAAAGTCTGCCCCCCCCCTTCTGTATAGATAAATGGACCACATATGTAATGTTGAAACTCTGTACTTGCCATGTGGTTTGATGGCACATCAAATGTACATTTTTATGTGCGTTATCGCGCTTACCACAGCGGTTGAATTGTGTGTATGCCAGCACGGTGAGCAAATGCTGCCGTTGGTATTATCTTAAAAATTACCACGAAAAGTTTGTTTCCTAGAAACTTATCAGAATGAATCAGCCAAGGTAAGTTTCCCCATTGCATTGAAGTAACGAATACGTTATTTATAGGCGTTCTTGTGCATTCATCCAAACCCGTCATATCCTGATTCATAATATGAAGAGTTATGCTGAGTGTATCTATACAGACAGAGACCGTCTCTCTTTCAGCCCTCATAATAAATTCAGAGCATCTTAAATATTTCTCTAGTTCAGTCTCACAGAGGCATGAAAGCGATCTGAGGTAAACTTCTGTTCTTCTTATCTGCAGAAGTCTCTCGAAGGAAAAAGCAGCAATCCTGCGTAAAATAGAATTTAAAAAACAAACAAACAATAAAGCTCTTTATTTGACAGCAGTACGGGGTCACCCTCAGATGTTTTCTGCTTATTTATAGTTCGGTCGTTTCAAAGAAAAAGTCGAGGTATTGTCACCGCCTTGGTGTCAGCGGCGTCTGTTCCACGAAACTTACAATGATGTGACCCAGGATGTTCAAATTCACACCGTGGATGCATGCTGTTCAAGCTACACCCACCAACTTCACACACTTGTTCAATGACTTTACTACAACTGCACTTTGACCCCATTAATCCCAGACAGCTGAGCGTTGGCACCCGCTCGGCCGTGCTGCCAGCAACACCTTTAAAAAAAAAAAAAAAAAATGCTGGGCTGCTTTTTAAAATGGTAAAAGGGTGAACATGTAACAACTAATTAATTTGATTAGTAAAAGGACTGGGTCAGCTATAACTGCTGAATAATACAGGTATCGAACAGGTACGGGCCTGTTGGGTTGTAAAGTATTGGTACAATGTTCCAGTATAATGTGGACGGGAGTTTGGATGAATGGATTAATAACCAAAGCATTACTCACAGAAACTATTTCTTCTCATTTTGTCATTGTAATCAAATTCTATATTTACCCATAAACCACCACCGCACTGTTCTGGTAATAGCAAATTCCTTCAACCTCAGGAAAAAGATTAAAAGTAGCCTCACAATGACGTGCACACTTATGAGAAATCCTTTTCATTGATAAATGAATGCAATCCTGGAAGTTTTTCTCTGCTATGTCACTCAGCTGTAGTAAAGATCTGTTTGTTCCCGGGGGACGCCCTTCATTCGAGTCAAATCTGTTCTTTTGATGGGGAAAAAAAAAAATAGTCGCAGCTTCATTTTTATAAAGACGGAGTGAACAGGGTTGGAAGGCATCTTGGTGAACAGAGCAGTCCCAGTAACACACATGGCCGTGGAGTTTTCCTAGCAGGAAGCAGGATCGCTGCAGCGCTGTGGAAAAGTCTTTGCGGCCCCCCCCCCC
>JAVDPK010002607.1:202342-223732 GCA_034780415.1 Cichlasoma orientale
TAAATAGGTATGTCTTCATACTTCAGCTTACTCTGCCATACTCATATTGGACTCAATAGAGATTACATATTGTTCTTATTCTCAATGTGCTGCTCTTAATACACAACCTGCTTGTTTTGTAAATTCTGGTTCAATAAAGTAAAAAAAATGAATAAATAAACGCTCAGCATTGCAGCGATGCTGCCGTGGAAGGAAAGCTCTGCTTTGCACCGTCTGCATTCAACTTTATTTTGTTTCTGTCAAATGCTCCCACACCTTTGACAGTCTGTCTGCATTTGTTTTCATTTTCTCCACCCTCCTCTCTGCTCCACCATCGTTATTTTGTTCAGGTTACGTTCTTCGTTGGTGTTGTTGGCAGACAATGGAGGCAATACTGCCCCCATATCTTCCTGTAGTGTATTGCAGCTATAAAATCACATGATAAGATGTGAATGGGTTTAAAAATACGAAGAAAAAAAACACGACGCTTCGACGCTGAAATTTTACATCGACAAATTTTTGTAATCAACGTCATCGATTACGTCGATAAATGTATATATATCTATGGTTGCAGCCCTATGTGTATGTAATGTATTTAAAAGCACACCTTGTCGTTAAATCTACAGATATGTTTCTTCTCTCAGTGTGGTGTAGATTAATGCCTTGAATGACCTTCCGGAGACAGAGTTCAAGAGATTAGTTGCGTATTTATGTGATGAGCAAATCATTTCCTTTAAGTATCATCACTGTTGGTCTGCTCTTTCAGGATGAAGCCAATGGAAAGGTTGATACTTGGCCTCCTGGCTTCCCCGAGCTCCAGGTCCAGAAGAACTCTCCTCTCAGTTGGGAAAAAGTTCACTGCAACCTCCTCTTCATGTATGAAGGCCTGAAGAAAATCTTAGAAGACCAGAAAAACTACCTGAATCCCGAAAATGTTGAACTTCATAAGCTCCAGGAAACCATTGCCAGGGTTGATATGCTTGCAGACTGTGTAGAATATACCTGTGGTGGGCATTGCTCCCAAAAGCCATCACCACCTAGCATGCCTAAGCACGTATTTGAGAGGAAACAGTGGAGTCATACTCTACTGAAGACAGCTAGGGATTACCTGGTATGGCTGGAGCACAAGTTTCAAAGAAAGGTCAAAGAAACAAAAAAGTTGAAACTTAAAATAATAAATGAAAACAATTACCTGGAGGGGAGTGGATACCTGCTGTGATGTTTAACAAGTTTGTGATGCAAAAGTGGTTACAGTTTATGGCAGCTTTTCTCTAAC
The DNA here is from genome assembly GCA_034780415.1 of Cichlasoma orientale. Taxonomy (NCBI): domain Eukaryota; kingdom Metazoa; phylum Chordata; class Actinopteri; order Cichliformes; family Cichlidae; genus Cichlasoma; species Cichlasoma orientale. The sequence continues at coordinate 203,598 of JAVDPK010002607.1, forward strand.
TCCCCCCTCAGTTTGTAAATGCTATTTTTTTATCCTGCGTGCAGTCATGCTTTAAGCAACTTTACAGACAATTCTGTCTGGTAGCATCCAAATCCACCAATCAGTGCCTCTTAACAAATGCCACATGGTGTCAAACACCAATGTCGCTGTGCTAATGCTAACTGCTGGACCTTTTACTGCCTTACCAGCTGACTGGCTGCTATTTGACACTTCTCGTTTATTTCATAATCATTCCAATCATCTCACTAAATTCTAAGTAATAAAGTAAATATGTCGATTTACCAAAAATGTCGTGCTATTTTCATGCAAGTGTTATTGGAAATGTCTTTGTTCCAAACTTGATTCCTCGCAGCAATCAACATGTTCCCCTGTGGCAGTAATTAATCAACTTGCCAACCAGGCAAACAGAAGTGCCTCTAATATATTTCCTAATTATGACACTTTGTTTTCCTCAGCCTTCATAGTGATTAATTGTTTTGCTCTGACCGACTATCCCTCGTGAGGGGGCTTCGTTGCCCGAGGTAGAAAGAGTGGTGATAACAATCCCCCTGCCAGAGCCACTAGTTTGGACTCCAATCACCGTGTTTCACGATGAAATTCAGGGACAGATGGACAGCACACAGTAAGGCCGATAAGACTGTCACCCTTCGATTAAAGCAAAGCAAGTGAACAATACTGTAAGAGAAAGATTAATGTGGCTCTCATCCTCCTCAGCTTAGGTGATTAATGTTCTGTAAGATGTTGTTGTGTGTGCGGAATGAAATGTTTTTATATTTTCAAGAAAATTTACATTTTCATTCTTAAACTCAAATTTCTTGTATTATCTTGCTTTTCTTAGGACCTTAAGTTTATTAACCATCACTACTGACACAATATTTGAACAGCTGTTTTTTCAACATTTATAGTCTTGTTTGACTTTTTCTTCCTGGTACTTTAGACCCACGAGCGTAATAAAATTTTAATAGATGATACTGTTCGGGTTTTCAGAATATCTACCACTGTTATTTTGGTTAAATAAAGTGTATGTACTAATAAAGTGTGAACATTTTGATGAGTCTAGCTTGAACAACGTGCAGTATCAACACTATCCTGGGTCACATCGTTCTCGAATTACGGCGTTCACAAGATTATCTGAAAACTTGACCTCTGACCTTCACCTTTGAAAATATTCAAACTCGCTGCATCTACGGTGTGAATTCTAGGTGACATTGTCCTCGAGTTACGGCCAACATCAGAGTTTTCGTGGAACAGACGCCACCGAGGCGACTTTTCCTTCGAAACAGCCAAGCTAAAAATCTGCCACCGTTCTTATAAAAGCATAAACTATAACTTCTATATAGAACTATAAAGTACAACTCATTCTGTTTCACAGTCCCTTTTATTAAATAAGTATTTCATATGCATGCACTATACACAGAAGTAAGGACACATTCTTTGCCGTTTTAAAATGTTCAGAACAAAACAGAAAATGCTCTTTCATCTGATTTTATGACATGACCTTGTTTGAAGCAAATCTTGATGGATGAGCTGCCTGTTATGTAGACCTGATGATCATCACGGATGAATGTATGAAGCGTTTTTATGCACTTATGAAGTGTAAATAATAAAGAAAAACTAAAGAAACATACAGCGTTTTGTCCTTTGTTGAGGTTGGTCTTGGATGCCTTCATTTCTTTGCCACAATAACGCAAAATTGTCCGAGCATTTCATTTGCACAATCTCTTCGCCCTCACTTGTCAATTCTTATTCCACCATTTCTTCATTCCTAAAATCCGGAGGAAGTCAAATGGGCTCATACAGGCAGGAGTTCTGGAGGACTCTCACCGTAGCAGTACTTGGCTTGAGGGTTTCGGTAGGTGTTCTCATGTTGAACACTCTGGAGAAAGAGAAAAATAGGGGGAAAAATATATATAAATAAATTAACAATTCAAGTGTTCTTGTTATAATACACATGCAAATTTATAAAGGCTGAAGCTTTACCTAAAACAAAGTTTTGTAAGCATTTAGTACTGAGACGCGCAAAGGTCAAAGCCCTCGCAGATCTCTGAAGATTTCAATTGAGATTAAAGACGAGGCAAAATTTCGTTTTTAAAATGTTTCTAAATGATCAACTGTCTAAGAAATGAATAAGACAGTTACATCAGTACGAGTCATAGTGATACATAAAGCTTAACACCTCAGCGACTATCTGAGAAACCAAGATGAATATTATATGAGCAAAATATCAACTCTGCATCTCAGGAGATAAGAGGAAGTGTTGCTGCATATTTGCCAGACTACTACTTTCACTAACGATTCATGTTTATTTAACTTAACATACTTGCGAAGAGGTCCTGCACTTGGCCAGACACAACTCGAAATGATCCTCGACAGCAGTGAAGAGATTCTGGAAGCCTTCAGCTGCACGATTCAGGAAGCGCTCGAGAAGAGGTTGCTGAACAAAAATACAAAGACAGCAAACTGAATATGCGCAGTTACAGATTTTAAATTGCTTAGATTTGTTGTCTCTTCCCCTTACATGCAAACTCGACATGTAATTTAAAATCATATCTCCCGTTAGAATGTGTGCATGCAAAGGTTTTGCAAGATGCAGCATGTGGACAGATAAGCCTTTTTTGACGACAGTTAAAACCCATAATCCTGAAGGCCCTTGATGTGGCAGATTACCTTATCAGGCTGGAGACAGCATGACACGCAATACTCATAGATGCTACAGCAGCCATTGGCCAGGCAGCTTTTACAAATGTACTGTCTGGTGCTGGGAGCGTTGACATTACAGCAGCCGTTAACGAGCAAGTCTTTTCTCTCACAGACATATCCTGTAAAACATTAAGATAAGCACAGACACTGATTACAAGTTATATCATCAATGTATGCTGATGAGTAATAGTTTTATTACTCACCGAGTTCGTCTGTAAGCAATGTCTTGCCCTGGATGGAATTTCTGCACTGAGTGATCTGTCGGCTGCTGTTGCCCAGGTTAAAACGGACTTTCCAGGGGATGCGATGATCTGAATCTCTAACTTCTAAGAGTGTGCGGTCTCGTATGGTCCGCTCCTCCTGAAAAAAAGAAGAAAAAGGTCATGAAATGCTAACGAGGAGCAACGTAAATTGAAGAATAGGGTCAGACAAATAACCCCAGGGCTAGTACGGTTAGTGCAGACATGATGGATGAATTTCAACTACTTTTGAAATTTTATTTTTGAGAAATATTCTGTAGTCACTGTTTCAACAAAGAAGAACAAATTCTCACGTTAAACTGAGTATCTCTGAACTGCTGAATTAGACAAAAAAAAAAAACAACGCCTGTGCCACTGACTGCATGAAACTGTGATGGTGTGTGGTTTGGATTTTTGCTGTTTTATGATATGATGGCTGTGAGAAAGAGATAGCATCAATTCTAAGGCAATCACACAAGTCACCATCAAGTGTAGGATATACCAATTTGATGCACTATTCCTAACTGCTGTTCTGCATAGGCCTCATTGCAAAGAGCAGATACGGATATAGATTCAGGAATGGAGTGATGATCGACATCCCCTGGACATGGATGACATTAAGCTGATCTCACTGATCCACATCACCAAGATCTACAGCGAGGACATCAGGATGTGTTTGGCCGAAAGGCTGAAAAGAGAGGGAAGGTGATCCGGACTGAAGGGGTGTAGAAGAACAGGAGGAGGAGCTATCACAGAAGACCAAGCCCCTGCATGAGCTGTACCATCAGCAGATAGAAAAAGTGGCTGACATCAAGAAATCCAACCAGTGGATAGAAAAGGCTGGCCTAAAGGCCAGCACAGAAGCTCTGATAATGGCAGCACAAGAACAGGCCATAAGCACCAAATCCATAGAGGCAGGAGTCTACTGCAGCCGACAGGACCAAAGTTGAAGACTGTGCAAAGCTGCCCCGGAGACTATCCACCACATAGTAGCAGGACGTAAGATGCAAGCAGGGACAGTATACAGTGAGAGGCACAACCAAGTGGCTGGGATAGTGTACAGGAACATCTATGTGCATATGTATTAGAAGTCCCTAGCTCTTGATGGGAGACACCACCAACGGTGGTTGAGAACAACAGTGGGACTACAAGTTCCACACAGCTTCAGGCCAGCCAAACAGAAATATTGGTGGCTGACAAGGAAGAGAAGATCACAGCTGTGATAGATGTGACAATCCCAGCTGATGGCGACATCAGGAAGAAACACGAGAAAACAGAGAAGCTGAAGGAACAACTAGAGCAGATGTGGAAGGTAAAGTCAAAGTGGTCCCAGTGGTAATAGGCGCATTAGGAGCTGTAAACCCCAAGCTGAACAGGTCCAGAAGAGTGCAGTCCTAGAAACAGCTAAGATACTGCACAGAACCCTCAAACTCCCAGGCTGCTGGTGGAGGACACACACATTATATAGAGTGCTTAACAAATTTATTACACCACCTGTCATAAAAACAAGAAAACACAAATATTTTATTTTAGAAATCTGTCAAACACTTATTTAAAACTAACAATTTTAACTGGACTTAATCAAGCAGAAGATTCAACCACTGAAACTATTTTTTCTGTTTAGGAATGCAAGTAATTTAAAAAAATAATAATAATGTGCTTCATTATTTTTCTGCTTTTTTATAAAACTATCATCTTGAAAATTCATAGATAATTATTACATTTTAGCATTAAAGAAAAAGTAAAATATTTTGATAAAAGAACTTGGTAATACTGGTGGATTAACTATTACAGAAACATAAAATGTGATGTTTGCAATTACCAATACTGTTAATTTAGGGCAGTTGTGGTATGTTATTGCACAGTTTTCATATTTGCACTTCTATGACTTTGCACAATGCTACTATTTGCACTTCTAGTAGATGCTAACTTAATTTCATTGCCCTGTACTTGTACTGAGCAATGACAAGGTGAAAAACTTCTTTAATGGGTGGAAAAAAATTTTAACATGCAGGTAAAAGACTGTAATATCAGACACATCTACACTTTCAAAAGATAAAGCCATAAATTGGGGTTATTCAAAAGAAAACAGGTAGTAGCTTGGATTTTAGCTACTGACACAGCTCCCTTCTAACCTCTGTATGTCACATTCCTTATTTAGAATTGTATGTAGATGTAATAATTTTTATTTTCGCTCATAAAACTACAACTTTAATCCCCAGAATGCATTTTTCCCTTAACATTATCACCAAGCTCCATCGCTGTGTAGGAGTCAGGATTTATTTTGACTCAGCGTGAGTTTCTGTACCTGTTTGAGGGTGCTGGTCAGAAAGTAGATGAGGGACAATCCAAAGACTACTCCCAGCACCCAGCGCTTTCTCAGTAGCCGCCGCAGCACCATCATAGCATGGCTTTCTTTAGGGAAATGGAAGTGACAGCCCAACACGTCAAACCTCCACGGGTAGCAGTTCTCTGGCTGTCTTCAGTCGTCAGAAATATGAAACCTGATGAGGACTAACTGCAAATACTGCAAAGCTAGCTCAGCTGATTTTATGAGAATGCAAATATAGGACATAGACATAAATTAGCTAACTCCAGCTAACCCATGCTTTACCTCTTAAACTGATTATAGCTTCCTTTAAATATAATTACTGCTTTGACACTGTTGAGTTACGCGCTGGACATGCAAGCTAATGATGTTTCACTATAAATGCCAGCTTTGTTAGCCTGCTAGCTAGCCGCCGTCTACTTTAGCTTTCGCTAGATAAATAACGATAAACGATAAAGAACACAGTATGACGCTGTCTAATAACGCAGTTCCGTCTCCTCTGCAGATAATGATTCGGTAATGTCCAAAATTGTGTCTACTTCGGAGAAACTGTGGGATTTTTGCAGCGAATTTTGACATTAGCATCAGCAAAACAAATCCTCAACACGGATGTGGTGTGGTCCGAAAGAGGACGCTGATTGGTAGATGGCGTCCTCCGTTACGCAACACCGGAAGTTTTCCGAACGGAGCATCTTGGCAGCAGCAACAGTGTAGCTAACCATTTAGATTAACCATGACTGGGGCTAAAGCTCGGTACACTGCATTAATTCAGGTAAAGTCGCTTATATTTTTATTCACCTTACTGTCTGATGCATTAGAAAAAGAACAGCTTCTGTCAGTCAGATGCTGGTGATGATACAGTGGATTTGTGCATTTACAGGGTTGGACCATGTGGTGATGATCGGTATGCCATGCAGAGGAGACACAGCAGCAACACGGATGGCATGCCCTCTGAAAGGTGGGGAAAGGAGCTCCTGCACAAATGCACAGTTGATTTTGTTACCACTTCTGCCTGCACAGCCGGTGGCTTTTATTGGTGGTTTTGGCAAGGCCACATAGTTCAGGTAGAGCTTACAGGGATATTTGTGACTACAGTGTGCTTTCCAACATTGCTGCAACATTTTGGGTTTAGCTTTAGCACTCTTAAGTGCTCCCAGCACAAACCCAAAGGAGTTAAAGGCTTTTCAACTAAATGGTGTTGTAGACCAGAGTCAGTCCATGAGAATCAATCAGTGCCTCCCACATGACCTGCTCAGAATCAGCTGATTTTTTTTTCTTTATTGCTTTAGTATATTCAGTTATGCCATGAACATTTTACCTCCATATTAGGATTTCGTTTTTTAAGTTGCTGGCCCTCAAAGGTTCATTGGGGCAAGTCCACATTTTGTGCTTTTTAATTTGTGTTTTAAAAGGAAATTATCAGGGCTATAAAACACATTTAGATAAATAAATCTGGAGAATAACATCTCAGGTTCAAACAGTAGTAATTAAGGGTGGCTGGATTGTCCCTTAGAAACAGGGTGAGGACCTCAGTTATTCAGAGTAAAGCTGCCACTCCTCTGCATTGAATGGAGCCAGTTGAGGTGGTTTGGGCATCTGATCTCCAAGCCATCTGGACTCCTGCCAGGTAAGGCGTTTCAGGCGTGTCCTACTAAGGAGAAAGCCCTGGGGCAGACCCAGGACACACTGGAGAGATTATGTCTCTTGGCTGTCTTGGGAATGCCTCAGCACCACCACCACCCCCCCCCCCCCAAACCCCCGCCAGGTGAGCTGGAGGACTAGACTGCTGCCCGTAAGACCCAAACCAGGAAAAGTGGCAGAAGATGGATGGATGGAAAAACTGCACCCAAAAGCCAAAATCTCAAATTTTGATCATCAGTATCATGAGATGTATAGTTTAAGTAGCAATTTTGTATTAATTTAATATCCGTGACACAGAGTAAAATAAACAGGCATTTGTAACCTGGATGTTTTATCTGCTTTCTGATAATTAATTAAAGAAAATTTTGAGGAACATGACAAACACGCTAAGGTGTTCACCATCATTAAGTGACTATATTCTATAGTATATGCATTTTTCCTCCGTTTAGGAGCCGAAGCCAAACTCTGGGATCAGAGAGCAGCCTGGATGAAGGTGGTGTGTTTGACTGCCTGAAGCCTGACTCGCCCGCTTCTCCCCAGCAGATCTTCTCAGGCCTGGTTGGTGTCCCCTCCAGCTCTGTCTCCTCTGCCCAGTTCCAGGCAGCCGGCTTAGTCCTGGGCTCTCCCCCTGAAGTTTTTATCCAGATGACAGCATCATCCAGAGAGGAGGGGGGCCCCCATCGCACAGAGGGTGGGCCTTTTCTCCCTCGGCCACCCCAGCACCACCATCACCATCACCACTTCCACCACCAGCCTCTGCAGCACAGGACCTCGTCTCTGCTCCAGCAGGCTACTACAGCAGCTGGCTCAGAAAGGCACAGCTCCAGGGAGGAGGCCCAGGAAGACCAGTCCACCCCGGCCCCAGCTTTGTCTGAGTTGAAAGCAGTGGTCACCTGGCTACAGAGAGGCTTCCCTTTCATCCTTATTTTGTTGGCTAAAGTCTGCTTTCAGCATAAACTAGGTATCTCAGTTTGTGGAGTGATAGTGTTGTTAAGATTGTGTAATGATACAAACACCAAAGCACTGATTATGCTGCACTTCTCTTGCAGGTATTGCTGTGTGTGTGGGGATGGCTAGCACATTTGCCTATGCCAATTCCACTTTAAGGCACCAAGTATCATTACGGGTAAAGGATTACAAAAGTAGTTCATAAAAATAACAACTGATAATTTTTACCTACCCAAACAGGAGCTACTAGTGCATTTTTTGATGTTTTTTTTTTCACTTGTGTGTTAAATGTCATGCACCGTGGTGCACTTTCAGACTGTATTGTGCAAAAAAAATACTAAATGTAACCGTTTCTGGTAGACAAAGAAGAATTTGTAGGCGGATTAATTCTACATAGTTGTTGGTCTTGATGATTATAAGAAAATAAATACTCTGAACAAGCTTCACCCTTAACATCATAAATTAATTTGGCGTATAAGTATGTCAGCTGTGGAAAAACCTTTAAAAATAGACCTTTTATGTGAGAGAAAATAATACATGTACCAGCCTAAAGAGATGCGTACGTGCATTCAGACCAACCCGTAACACACCATTGTGTTCATTTGCGGCATTATTTTAAATATTAGTTTTAGAATAAATGGTATATGGTGCTAAAATAGCTCTCTGGGTCTCTGTTACCAGGAGGAACGTTCTGTATTTGTTGCTCTGTGGATCATCATGTTCCTCGGAGGGAACATTGTGTATATCTATTACACGTTTAGTCATGAAGAGCTGCACAACAGGTAGTGTACAAGCATGAATTTTTATAGTAGTTCCGTGTTTCTTTGCCTGCCATTTTTTTTATTTTTTTTATACATATATATATTTTTTTAAGTTTTTCCCATTCATTTTGTGTTGTGCATTTTATTTTTAACTTTCATTTCCTTCAGGCAGTGTTCCCGTTCTTGTCTGAGCTTGTCCTGTGAGTATTTTTGTTTATTTTATTGTTTTTGTTTCCACAGTTTCTGCCATTATGCTTTGACATTTTCTCTTGCTTGTCATTAAAGCATCATAAGCAAGTATGATGTAAGCAGCTGCCTTCTTAACAGCAAGTCGCTGAGTGAACTGTATTTATTTCCTCTTCTAGCCTCATGTTTGCCAAGCCCATCCTCAGCAGCTTTGACTTCTTTGATCTGATCTGGGTAGTGGGCATCACTGACTTTGTGCTTAAATACGTCACCATCATCCTGAAATGCTTCGTCCTCTTTCTGCCCAAGATTCTCCTGGCATTCAAATCCAGGGTAAGAAATCCACCTTCATTCTTCCGAGCGTTTTATAGAAAATGCAGCAAATTACTTTTTTACATCTTTTCCATGTTAGAAAAAAAACACTTTGCTGTAAAAAAATGCAAAAAAAATCAGAAATAATTGATTGAATTAGCTGTTTGCTGGTTCCACTTCCTCTGATTTGAGAATTTGAGGCCCTTCATCAGAATTTCTCGTGTGATTTGGATGGTTGAAGTCGGGACCAAAAAAAGCAGAACAGGCAGGACAACCGTTTGATCTCAGTGAAAGTGTAAATTAAGAAATAAACGTATCCATCCATTTCTACACTGTAACCAGGTCTTGGGGGCTGGAGTCCGAAATATTTCCAAGCCTCTCAAAGAGACACAATCTCTCTCGTGTGTCTTTTTTCTGTCCTGGGGTCTCCTGAGCCCCTGCAGACTGCTGCACTCCTCAGTGCTGTCCGCCAAGTGATGTAATTCTCTTCATCCGACAGTGAGGCTCTGAACTGATATTTGTGTGCCAGCCACATTCTTGTGGCTGCTATACATGCAAACTTCAAAGACCATAACATGAATGACTGCTGCGTTGTGGTGTCTCCAGCTGTTCGCGTCTGCAGCAGAGCATAGTTTCGGGTGCACGTGCAGCTGTGCATTTGATGCTTGCTGAAACTGTGATTCATGCTTGCAGGGTTTTGGGGTTGGAGAGTTTTCTATTTCTGTTCTCACTTTCTCTCCTCACGGCTACTGTGACGGCCTGCCCGGGCCTCTTGTTGCCTTCGTCTGCGGGCATGCTGCAGTGGGGGCAGCAGGCCGGGAGGGACCGCCGGGCAGCTTTGCAGGATGGGCTTTATGCTCACAATCATAAAGTAACAAATAATCAAGATTTTAGTTATTATTATGGTTTTTGCCATAATTGAGGCTCTTTATTTTCTAGTTCATATTATTATTTTCTTCTTTGATTATCAGATTGAGAATTTAAAAAAATCTGAATAACATTCAACTTGTTGGAAAATCTTCCTGGCCTTTTGATTGGCTGCAACTTTTCATCTTCCTGTAGCTGTTTCAAATTCAGTGAGTGCTCTCATTCAGTGAGAGCATTCAGGAGAGTTTTTCCCCTTTAAAACTCATTAGTGAAAGACCGCGTACGCGTTGTAAAATTGTATGGTGCGCATAAAAGACATCTAATCTGAGTTTCTGTCAAACCGCAGTGTTCACGCCTGTCCACAGCACGGCCCCCGATCGAGTTACAGAATGCTCACTCTCAAAGTTGTTAAGCGCGGTTCATGAGGGGGGGAAAAAGAAAATTTGCTAAACTATGATGAAATACTCCTCCGAGTGAACGGAGTGCCAAAGGGTCACAGTGTGAAGCTGTTTTGTATTCATTAGGTTTGAAGTGGTACTCCTTAGGTGAGCCTTGTGCATGTGGGTGTCTGCTTGTGTGGTTTTTCTGGCCTGAGGCAGCAGAGTGTGATTGTAAGTGCGCATGTACACACACACACAGACTTTGATTTCCATACAGGTGCAGCTCATATTCCCGTTGTGTATTTGTGTGTTAGGAGGGAGGTGGGGGGGGGGGGGGTACAAAGTATTAGGATTAAATTTTCCACTGATAAACAAACCCAGAGGCCTATCAGAACCACACGAGCCAGCAACTGAGCTCATATGCCCTCGAGGGGATTGCAGAGGTGAGGTCATCCCTCCCTGGAGCTGGACCATTACCTGTATCCTCCGCTCACAAACACGCAGGCTGGAGATGTGATGGGACACGCGTTAGGTTTTTGGGTAATCCTCGATTGTATCGTCGATTCTTATTGTTTTTCGTTGAGGCCGTGCATTCCTGTGTGTTTTAAACCCCATGCAGACACATAATCTGCCCTTTGGGTTCATCACTGCAGCTAGCTGTGGATACACTAATGATCCCACATAATCAGTGCAGTCAGCACAAGTTTGCACATGCAGTCGCAGACATGTGATCAGAAGTTCCATGACGGCTGTTCTTTAAAGCCATGCACTCGTAAATTTAGTGGGTGTTAACGAAGCATGTGTTCTCATTGGTTTATCAAGTGGTTCCTAAACTGAGCCTTGCTAATATGGAGTTGAAATGTATTTTTTGGAAAAGGATAAGATATACTTTATTCATCCCAAAAGTTGGGAAACCACTGTTACAGCAGCCAAATAAGTGCAGCCTGTATCAAAGTAACATTAATAAAGCCCACCCATTGTTTAATATGTTGCTAGGAAGATGGGAAATGAGTGCATACTTTATTGAAACGTGCAAACAGAGTGAAAAACAGTTTGTGCCATTTGTACTAAGACATAAAATAAAATAGTCTTCACTCTGTCCTCTTGGAAGCAAAAAGAAAAGTATTATTTTATCTCCTGCATGAGGTAAATTTGGTGTGTTCATGTGTGTGTGTTTTTGGGCATGTGTGGGTGTGCAAGCCTTTAAAAGAGCATAAACAAAACCGAGCATCTCAACATCCTCACAACTGGGTTTTCCCTGCTTTGAGGCAAAAATCATCCATCCATCCATCTTCTGCTTATCTGGGGTCGGGTCGTGGGGGCAGAAGGCTAAACAGAGAAAACCAGACCTCCCTCTCCCCAGCCACTTCCTCCAGCTTATCCGGGGGGAACGCCGAGGCGTTCCCAGGCCAGCCGAGAGATATAATCTCTCCAGCATATCCTGGGTCTGCACCGGGGCCTCCTCCCGGTAGGAAATGCCCGGAACACCTCACCCAGGAGGTGCCCAGGGTTAATTAATGCTAATAATTCAGTGTCCATCCCAACAGCCCCAGCGCTGTTGGGATGGACACTGTTATTGCTATTATTTAATTCATGTTTTACAGATATTGTGATATTGTTAATGCATTTTTTTTTTTAACCATGATACAATTTGACAGCCCTAAAAGAGTGAACCACAGTGTGCAAGTCAGAGGACGTAAGAACAAGTTGTGACACACATTTTGGTTGCCAAATCATTTGTGGGTAATGAGTAAAAACAAATTCATAAAATAGAGAAATTCCACTGTTGCAGGTAGAAACGTACCGCAGTGGCTAAGCAGGAGACTGCTGCAGCAGTGCCTGTTACTCACACTGGCTGGCTCATCTCCAAACTTTAAATTTGACAGTTTTCGCGTGGGCGTGATGGACACTGTGGGATGCCAGACTGAGGGGACAATAAGGAAGATGAATTAGTAGCTAGCAGAGGTCTTCTTCCCCTACCTACCCAGCTGCTTGTGCCTCTTTACCCACAGTCATCAGTCTTTGTCAGCCGTCATCCAGGAAGTCATTATGCAGGCCGGGGCAATCGGGGGAATCAAGTTTGCCTTTGTTTCGTTCGCCTCTGTTTTTAACTGTCCCCAATTCAACTTAACGCACTTTCTGACAGTGGGGACAAAAGTGCATTTCTACTCTGTGATTATGGAAAGGAGGCTCTTTAAAGATAGCTAGCGAGCCCCCACAGGGCTGGGCTTAATGTGGGCACTGGGCAGCAGGTGGAAAAAGGCGCTGCCAGTTTCCCTTGCAGTGTGAGGAAATTGCTTGTACCGTTGTGAAACTGCTGAGATCTGGACAGCGGCCACGTTTGGGCTGGAGGCATGCTGTTTTAAGCTTTTAATACCACACTGCTCTCGACTAGATAGAAGAGTGCCCTGAAGCTGCTCAGCCCTTTCTGCTGTGTTGTTTTTTTTTGGACAGCTAGTGAGTGGATCAGACAAAGAATACATATTGTCTCCACCGGGTACATTTTTTTTTTTCCCCATATTTGAAACTTGGGTTATGGTTCTCTTTTGTTTTTTTTAAAACGCCGCCATTCACACGTCTGTGTGGACTCATTTAGTCACTGACTCTGAACAAATTAGGCCTCAGCTTTTGCTGGTTTTGTGTGTTTCCGTGCAGGGGAAGTTCTACCTGCTGATTGAGGAGCTGAGCCAGCTGTTTCGAGCCCTTGTGCCCATCCAGTTGTGGTACAAGTACATCATGGGAGAAGACCCCTCCAACAGCTACTTCCTGGGAGCCACGCTTATCATCATCTACAGCCTCTGCAAGGTTTCGACACCTCAGGCCAAAATACTGTTTTTAGCTTTTCTCTAAAGACTTACTTTTAGACTTCCGGCAGACTTTTAGTGTTGCTCAAATGCATATGTAAAACCATCAAACTAAAGTAAATATTTTCCCAGATATGTGCTGGTATTAGGGGGAATGTTGGCATGAGGCTGGATCTGGATTAAAAGTTAGGTCAATAAAATGATCACAATTATCCTCAATCACTCTGCAGCCAGCGGTCGTTTAGACAAAGATATCAGGACATGGTTACAAACTTACAGACAGGCCAGCATGCACAGTAACAGTTCCTAAATAAAATGTTAGCGATGACCAGGAGGACTCGGTGGACTTGTGCCCTCAATAATTGTAGAAATGAGTACAAATAGTGCCGCCTCTGAAAATGTGTGTAAAGCTCGGGGGGAAACATTTTGACTCGACTTTAAACAGCAATAGTCTTAAAGCAAGAATGCACGTCAGCCCACAGACCCGTGACGGGGAAGAGCGAAGGCAGAAAACTCAGAGGTGACAGGAAGGTCAGGCTTAGAAGCTCGAAAAATAGGCGTTTTGAGCCGTGAGTCATTTACAACTCAGTCATGACATCCTGTGGGAAACTGAAATAGTGAAACTAAGTGGAACTTGAATGAATGAATCTCTGGATGATGCAAAGATTATTTGCATCACCGTTGTTGCCATCTTTAAATATAACAGTGAATCAACAGCTGTTGTTTTTAATTATGTTCTTGTTCGGCCGAATTACGTGGACAGTTTCCTGGATGCGTGTACCGAGTTGCAGCACACTGGTGTTTTCCAAAATCAGGCAAATGTTTCAGTATAACAGCGTGCTGCGGTGTGTCCATTTTTGTCACCGTTGTCATGACTGGGCCGCAGTTGAGCAAACTTTAGAGAAACGAGCTCAAACCAGAAAGCTGTTGGAGGAGGAAGTTATTACAGATACAGTTTTTATGTAACTGAAACAAGTTCCAGCGTGGACTTTGTGATCAGTTTGGGATTGCTTTGTTAAATCCGCCACGGAGGTTGTGTTTTTGGTGGCGTGCGTGTCATTCTGCCTGTAAACGCGATAACCTGAAACGTTTTGAGTGAATTCTGATGAAACCTTGTAGGGGTGTAGAGCGGGGTCATGGTAACAGTCCGTTAAAATTTGGCTCACATGCACCGAGGTCTTCGAGGTCAACTTAACTCCAAACTATATCTTTAAATAAGGACTGTCAAGAGAAAGAGAACAAGGTTAGTTAGAAATATACTGTAGCATAATAAGCTCGTTAATTATGCCCAGTTATTTACAAATCAGTACCTTTTATCCATTTCCTGCTCCTGCGTGATGTTTGTGTAATCAACGTAAACATCTTACGTGCTACTTTCATTTGATTTTTGCTGCACTGCAAACTTCTTAAAGTGTGTTTAAAAATAACAAAGACAAGAAAACAAATTATACAAAATGAAATACTATTCCTTTAAAATTAAATACAGCCCAGCGGAGGTTTGCGCACTCAGCGCTTCTTGTTTCGTATAAAAACAATGAGATAAGTATTGCATCAGTGAGGCGTATTCTTCAGTTTGCTGCTCAGGGGTTGGTCTGTGTTGGTCCTAATTAGAGCCAATTAGGCTAGCATACTAACTTAGATGGGAAACAGAGAACAGATCTGTTAGCATGTCTATAAACTTAATATTTTAGATGAAATAGGAAGCTTGTGTCCTAATAAAAAAAAAAAAAAACTCGTTGTGCTTTGTCTTTATTGATTTGCAGTCCTTTGACATCTGTGGACGTATATCTACAATACGCAAGGCCCTGGTCATGCTCTGCAGCTCCCAGGTCAGATTCAGATTTTTAAAAAAAGACTCATTTAGATTTGTTGTGAATTATCATGCAAATTTCACTCTTTTTTTTATGTCTCTGTGTCATCCAGAGTTATGGAGTGAGAGCCGGCAGTCAGCAGTGCAGCGAGGCGGGTGATGTCTGTGCTATTTGTCAGGCTGATTTTAGAGAACCCGTAGCTCTTCTCTGTCAGGTAAAGGCTCGTTAACCCGTCACTATACAGTGACTAATGTGTGTTAACTTGGGTGTGATTAAAGGTCAATGTGAGCTACTATTGTTGCTCTGTTATAATCTGTAAATGACCGTAAAGTCTGTAAGGTAATCATAGAGTTATATAAAAGATGGACATAGCTTCTAAAGTGAACCTTCATTCTTTCTAACGCCCAGCAGGGGGCGACTCCTGCCGTCACAGGAAAAAAAAAGTCCAATTGTATCGAAGTCTGTGGGAAAACCGATTCCTTGATCCACGACTTCAGGAAATACTTTTGGACTCAGTCGATAGATTCCGTTCTTATTTGAGTACAACGTAATGTTCTTTTTTTTTTTTAATTATGGTCCCCGTTAGTGTCCAGAAGGACAATAAAGCAGGACATCCTTTGGTGAAAGCCTACCATGTGATTGACAGGTTGATGCTGTATAAGCATGCATCATCATGTCACACGGTTTCAGTCACATGTTCCCTGCAGTTGTGACATCCGGTTTCATAAGCCTTTTATGGAGAGCCAGCAATTCTTAGCCTGAGGTTGCACAACAAGACCAACGGATGATTTCACGGTGGCTGTGTCCATCTTTTAGATACAGTATGTGAGAGTAACCTGAGTGACAAATGCGTCACCTGATTTCTGGTGATTTGAGAAGGATTTGTTGTGTATTTGAAACATTTGAAAAATAAGCGAAGCTTGTGTTCTTCTGCAGCACGTGTTCTGCGAGGAGTGCCTGTGTTTGTGGTTTGACCGCGAGAGAACGTGCCCACTGTGTCGTTCTACTGTCATTGAGACCCTGAGATGCTGGAAGGATGGCACCACCTCAGCTCACTTCCAAATCTACTAGGTTCTATTAATTTATCACGAGCAACCAGAGAGGTGATACAAGGTGGACGGTGTTGTTTCTGTAAATGTCTCATTTAAATCAGGCTAGGAATAATTGAAGTGCATTTTTCACATAATATTTCATCTTAAGTGTGGTGATGATGTAAAAAGTGACAATAATCACTCTGAGTTGTCTTTATAATTTTGTTATTGTCTTGTTTTTTTTATTCAGTTCTGCAGCTGATAGCATTTGTTTTGGGGTCAGTGATTGTGGAAATCAGTTTGCACTCTCTTTAGGTAGGAAAGATTTTTGTTGGTAAAAAGTATATAAGTGTATTTAGATACTGAATAATGAAGGTGCTGCATACCTTTTAACTACCCTGGCTATAAACAGTGCACTGTAAAAGTGCTTATACGGAGTGCAGGCAGGGAATGTAGTCGCACATTGTCCCTGACATCAGGGACACACATCTGATAATCGTCCACTCTGTAAATTCTTTCATTGTTATTCCTCATTTATGTTGTGACTGTTGAGTATTTTATTTAGAATAATTTAGGACTTGTGCAGTGCAGCACTGAGATGGTTGGTTTTAAAATAAAGCACTTTAGCTCACATCAGGCATGTTTCTTGTCTAAATGCAATGACACAAAGAATATCTCAGTAAAAGTTTATTATTATCAAGACTGCTAAAAATTCATATTTTAAAAGTATAAAGACCATACACTTTATAAAAGACAGTTTCAATCATTTTGCCCACATTACACTTAATATACCAGAAAAAAGTTTTGTTTTTTTTTTGTTTTTTTTGCAGAAATCACAGACAGAGTAACAGCATAGCTCCCTATGCATTTTCTTTATGATAAAAAGCCACATAACACTGCCCCGACAGATTAAAAAAAAGCAAAGAGTAATGTGTAAACGTCATCTAAACACTGTAGAAAACACCTGTAAAAACCACCTTCATTATTTACATGCTTACACTTACAGCTTAGCTTATGTATAAAAGGACAGTGCATTATCAAGCTTGGAAACATCAGTGCATTATTAAGGATTGCTGCACTGATTGTAGCCTAGATACAGAAGGTCTAATGAGTTTAACCCCAGTTTTCACTGATGCACTCGCACTGTGTGAGGTGAAAATTTAAAGGCGCGCTATTAGTAAGCTTTTCCCTCCGCTCTACCAGGGGAGGATTACATCACCGGTTTGTCGATGGGATGACAGAATCGGAGAGTCACGAAGGGGTAGGTAGCCACTGTCTGACTGCAGGGGCTGCTGGTGTCGTCTCAGCTTGGTATAGTGCATCCACATCCGGCCTGAGTTAGTCTTCGTGACACATGCAGTAAAGTCAGAAACACATTTCCGTTGCTGAAACACAGATTTAACCCCGCGTCCCCGTCCTCTTTAGTCGCTTTTCCACCCACTGTGCACACTTCTTCCGGCACCGCATCCTCCGACTCTCCTCCATCTCTTGCTTTAAGTGCAAATGATGCGAGCCCGGCGCTTTCCCTCCTGCATAATCCTAAAGGCACCGTCTACAATGAGATGGAGATACACGCACTTCATTGAGACGCATTAAGGAAACGTGTAGCCTACAACAAATCTGTAATATCTGTTTAGCACCATCTAAAAATGAAATGCAAACAAGCGCATCAGTTCTCTCATTTCTCCTAATATTTATTTCCTTATATTTTCTGCAGAGGTGCGACTCTGACCTAATGCTTGGTGATTAAATATTAAAATGTGCATATGCCAAAATATGTGGTGAAATAATTTACCGCCAACTGTGTTCACCTTGTTTTTATCACATAATTCTTCGTTGATCTGGTGGAGGGTATAAATGCATTTTTATACCTTTAAAATTATTTATTCAATCTCGGAATACTTAAGAAAAGTTGGTGAAAGTAGTTTGCACAAGAGAAAAAGTACCTCTGGCCTACGGCAACAGCATTTTAGGGATACTCTTAATTCACCTGGGTTTTCTAAATTATTCTAAACACATCAATTTTTGTGTTACAATTTCACAAACACACTCGAAAAGTATGCCTAAATTGATTCTGTCCAAACCTGAGGTAGTTTTCCTCGCAGCGGTTCAAGGTCTGCACTCGAACAGGTGACGTGACTCTGTTTACTCACCTGTTGCTGGTGTTGCAGCCTTGCGCCCTACAGGTGTCGCCTCGCGACGAACAGCACGAGCACGGTGAAGTGCAGCGCAACGCACAGGAAGCCCTCTTTGAAGTGCCCTCGTCCGCTCACCACCACCGTCCTTCTGTCCCCGCAGCTGAAGCCGACGTCCGCCTCTTCGGCCGTCCAGCTTTTCTCCAGCTGGTCCCCGATCCTCCGCAGGCGCGACGCGAGCAGCTGAGCCACGGAGCACGGCGAGGGTCGACGGGAGCTGCAGGTCGAGCTACCTGGAAGCAGCAAAGAATGGTCAACCGGGAGCCAGCACATCTTCTCTTCGCGGCAGAACACACGGTCTCCTCAGTTTAAGTCTTGAGGATGTAGGACCCTCCTTCTCGTTTCTCATCAAACCTTTACAGTGTTTGCGTCCCCCCTTTCTCCCCCACCTCTCTCTCTACTGTATTATTCATTACAGTGTCACATGGTGTGGGGTTTACATCATCTTCTCCCAAAAGAGCGATGCAATTATTAACTCTTGGATCTCTGCTGTTTGATTTTATCTGGGGAGATTTCTGTTGTGGACTGCTCCAGCACGGTTTAATTGTATAAAAAAATGGCATTTTAAAAACATTTTTAAAATGTGAGCATCCCACAGACACAGCTATGTAAAATGAAATAACTACTGTTTTATAAAATGTCGACACAGAGTCAACAAAAAGATAAATGTCCCCTTGGAATCGACGCGTCTATAATAAAGTTGCGGAATTAAAAACTGGCGGAACTATTATACATCTGCTCGGTTTTCCTCTTCGGACTATTTATACAGAAGGACGTGCTTGTTTTGTGTCGCTACCGTCCTGTATTTTTTTCTGAACTGGTCCGTGCACCTATTAAATTCAACTTTATAATATAAAAAATTCCACATTTTCAGCGATGACAGAGAAATATGGCAGAGAACGAACTTGTTGCGTTCAGGGAGCGTTGGAAACAAGAGTTATCGAGTAAGAAAAGGGAGCCGCGACTGCCTTGCGTTCCTTCCTCTTCCCGAGATGTTTGTGATCAGTTAGGCCACAGAGACTTAATAAATCTTAAAAAGGCCGATAGTCCGTCTAAATCAGCAGAAGGTGGTTGCACTGAGGAGGAAGGATGCGTTGACGGAGGAGGAAAACCTGCTGCTGCTGCTGCAGAGACAGAGGATCAGCCTCAGTATGTCTCCATTGCAAGTAGTTTGCTGGATGGGAGAACCAGCCCTCTGCTGGAGAGAATTCAGGAGGAGAGAACCAGGAGGAAGAGGCTGTATCATAACATGACCAATATCTGCAGCGCATCTTTGCAGCAGCAGCCTCAGAGGAAGGTCAAGAAAGAAGAAGAGCTGGTAGACCAACTCATTCAGGATCTGGTATGAGCATGATGATGATGATGTACATCGACCCATGGTGCTTGACCACAATCAGCTGAATACATAAAGTGTGTTTGAATTATTTGTTTTGCAGAATGAAGTCAATGATATTCCCTTCTTTGACATTGAGTTGCCGTATGAGATAGCCTTGAAGATATTCCAATACCTCAACTGTGCAGAGCTTGGCCGATGTGCCCAGGTAAGCAGTCTGAGTGAGAGGCTGGACAAAAAATCAGCAAACTGCATGCTTGCAGGTCAGTGGTTTCATCTGCCCATATGAGGGCACACGATGGCTAAAGCATAAAGCTGACATTATTCTGAGTTGGTTATTTAGACTTTCCACCAGAAAAGTTGTAAAGCTTTGTGATACACGGATGGAAAACCCTGGTACTGTAGTTCTCAGCAAACATGAGAATTTTCCAGCTCGGGGATTAACAGGACAGCTTTATTTGGTTACTTTTTAGAATTCACTGATATTTTTTTTGTGAAAATAATGTAATCATTGTAACTCCTAGAGCAGGGGTAGCCAACACGGTGCCCGCGGGCACCTGGTCGCCCGCATGGACCATGTGTGTCGCCCGCAAGACAA
>JAVDPK010002607.1:230275-253520 GCA_034780415.1 Cichlasoma orientale
TTCAGGGAGCTTTTAGGACAGCCTGATAATAATGAATTACAATAGTCCAGCTTAGAAGTAATAAATGCATGAATTAGATTCTCAGCATCAGTCTGAGAAAGGATGTTTCTAATTTTAGCAATATTGCGCAAATGCAAAAAAGCGGTCGCACATATTTGTTTAATATGTGCATTGAAGGAGAATTTAGAAGCAGGAAGCAGATAAATCCGTTCAGTTATTAAAGGACTTGTGGACTGTTTTTGTATAGGTTGTGTAGACCTGTGGAGCACAGAGACGGGTGGGGAACCCATCCACCACTACCAGACTCCAGGGAGGATCCAGGCTCTGGCTTTAAGCTCTGACAGCCCCGTCCTGGTCTCCGCCGCTGGATCAGATGTTCGGCTTGACTGTGCAAAAGACTGCGGCTACTGGAGGACAGTATGCCGGACTCACTTACCCAAGCCTGTGAGTCAGGGTTCTTCATTTGCATCAAATGACACATACTGATGTGTTATTATGTGAATCAATAGAGTGCGATTTTCAGCTTTTCTCTGAATTTCAGTTTGCAAATTGGCTGCTTTTGAGTTTTGGACTCTGTTTATTTAGTATCCTGCTAGTTTGAGTTAACAGACATACTTTGCAGTGGGTCTGTGGCATTTATGTAGCAGGTGGGAAAGTGAGAGAGGACAAAAAACAAAGGTGATATGATCGAAGACTCAAAAACCACAGGGTAGGATAGAAAAATTTCCTGACCTGATCTGAGTCACATGTTAATTTCAACCTCTGGATAAAGAGCAGCAGGATGTGGTTTCTTCACCATCGAAGGTACGCAGTGGTTAAACGACTTCTTGTACATAACAATAAAAGCATAAGAAGGCTGACATTGAGTTAAATACTAAACAAAGTCACTCTGTGCACTGATGTACGAGTAAAGAAAATTGTGCATCTGTCCTGTCTTATTTTGCAGGTGGAGAGTGTGACTCTGGTGTCAGGTAGGGCCCAGCAAAGCCCGTTGGCAGCTCTGGCAGCTGGGGAGGCCGTGTACCTGCTGGACCCACGGGAGGAGGAGCCCGTGTTGCTCCACTCGGTCTATGGCCATCCCGTTACCTGCTTGGATGCCTCAGACTCCCACGTTGCATTTGGGGTGAAGCGCACAGGCTGGTCCATGCATGACGGAGGGAACAAGGTGGGTTCAGCTTCTCTGTGCAGTTCCCATAGAAAATGAACATGTAGGCTTTAAATGTGCCTGCATCTTAATTTTAACTGGAGTCCAATTATTCCGAAACCCACAAACTGAGCCCTGACACTTGTTGCTGTGTGACGTTTGTGGCATGTAAAAAAATTCAAGTTAAAGTCTTTTTTTTTTTTGCTGTGGCGCAGCACGAGCGGCGCTTCCTGCTCACTTCTGAGCATTTTTCCTTCGTAACTTTAACTCTTCTTCTTGCTGGTGCTTACAGCCTAGAGCACTAGAACACCATGGGGACTAAAGTACCTCTTATATTTTTTATATTTTTATTTCTTTTTTATTTTACCTCTTATACTTTTTATGTTATTGTACCCTAGTTACTGTTTATCCTCCACTCGGTCTATGGCCATCCCGTTACCTGCTTACCTTTGCCGCTGCTACACTGAATTTCCCCATCGTGGGACAAATAAAGGGATTTCTTATCTTCTTACCTGCTTGTGGATGATGTGATGGAGCGCTAGACCAAACAGTGCAGCCGGTCATGACTGTCCAGATTTTGAATATGTTGATATAGTGTGAACAAGGCCTTATTAAGGCGTTATTCTTTGCTAATAGTGGCAAATAAACCATTCCTAGTCCAGTAGAATGAATTATAATGTAATCTTTGTAACTTTGGTGTGTGCACGTGTGAGTGTGTGTGTGTATATTTTATTAGAACTAGGGGTTTTGTGATTGGCAGTATTAACAACGATTGTGATATTTTAAAAATAAGAACAAATTTTAATATAATAACATTAGAAATAATTGTACAGTCGTGGTAATAGAGTCTCTTTCGCCTCCTCTACACGTATTTTAAGTTTAATTCGGAAAAATCCACAAAAACTGCTAAAGATGAGTTTTGTATAGATATTGTAAAGATATAGTTATTATAAATAATTTAGGCCACAGTAATCATGTAGTGATATTATCACAGCCCTCAGCAGAAGCTGCAGTGATCATGAGCATGAAGCACGCTATTATAATGACACATTTGCAGCTCTTCCCTCGACTTATGCGCAGAAAAATGATTACCTACAGTATTATTTCGATTTTGATCACTACATTCTGTCACTCATTCGCTCTGACGCTCTGACGATGATTATTGGAACCATTATGAGCATTATGAAAAGCACTCCAGCATGTATGTATGTGGGATCGCAGTCTGGTGTTTGTATGTTAATGGAAGTGATGGAGCAGTATCAAGGTTTTTGCGGTGGGTGGAATTGAAAAGTCTGCGGAACACAAATAAACCTAAACAAAACCTTGAATGCGAACCAGCTCGATGGGAGGCCTCTGGACTCTGCAGCTGGATTTTAGATGTATAAAAAGCTACCTTGACCTCGCTAATTGAAATGGAAGGTTTCCATCAGAGTTAACGAGGTCAGCTGCGCTCGCAGCAGGTGCGTAATGAAAAAATGGGGAGTTGTACGAGATAAATAATTTGGTTTGTTTAAATGGAATGATGCATGTTTTGTTGCGCAAATATAATTTATTGAGCGGAAAAGCAGTGAGGACAAAAGTTTTGGCTTTAGGCCAGTATCAGCTTTAATCGCTGGCTTGTAGCTGGAGTCTTCTCTTTCTTCCCTTTTGAAATCTGCTTTGAACTATTTCTGGATTTTAAGTGCTTTGCAGTCCGCGTAAACCTTCTTGCGAGTGTGATCGCTGTTACTTTATGTCCCCTTAGACCCCATTGGTCCCTTTAGAAATAAATGTCATGTGCCTGTAGGGGATTTGTTTATAGCATAAATAGCTAGCCTAAATAGTGCAAACCCTCACTGGGGCCTGCTCTTAATTACTAGAGCCTTTAGGTATACCTTTGTGGAGTGTTGTTGCTTGATCTGCATCTGTTTGCTTCTAATAATACTGTGTTTCTAAGGACTCTGTGCACTTAATTGACTCTTAAGCCATTACTTAGACACTACAAATGGCCATGAGACAAACGGATCTTTTGGGATCGAGAGGCAAATAGTCGTTATTATGTGCTCAGATGTTAAAACTGTTTTTCAACACGGCCACAATTAAAAGAAGGCAGACTCAGTAAGGTATGGTGTTGAGTGGTAGCTGTAGAAAGTAGCCCCCCCGTGTGTGTGTGTGTGTGTGTGTGCGCGCAGCGGTTTGTTAGTGACTGATGGCTTTTTGGCAAAGCCGCTACACTGACATCATCCTTGTTAGAAAAGCGCAGCTGGAATATTGTAGCTCTTATTCAGTGACGGCTCTAAAGCACCACATAGTGGACCGAAGAGAGACTAGCAGCGAGACCCTAGTTTATGATGGTGCTGTCAAAAAGTACAGAGACTGAGATTCAGGTAAACATTTTTTATTTATAGGGGATCACAACTTTTTCTGTTGTTTGTCTGATTGTCGGGCCAGCTGTGATTAACATTTTTTTAAGTCAATCCAGATCTGGATCCGGGAATTTTAGCACTGCGAGGTTTCCCTTCGTATCTCCACAAAAATGTGAAACTGAAACACGAAAAACTGGAAAGCGTCCTTTTGATGAGCTCAAGAAAATAAAGGCCCATACGGATCGAGGAATGCAGCTTCAGACTTGTTGGTTTTGCTGTTTCTATATTTAATTTTAAGCTGAAATGATTTGTGGAATAAACAATTTGCTGTTTGATAAAAGAGAAAATTATTTTAACTGGAAACTTTTTTTTTTATTCTTGCTTAGCCAGAGTCTGTTTTTTTTCTCCATTTTGTATAATTTTTAATTGATTATTGTCAGTTTTTTTTCTTCTATTCGGCAGTATAGAGAGACAGGAAGGTGGGAGGAGATATGGGGGAAGACACGCAGCAAAGAGCGACAGGTCGGGACTCGAACCTGCGCTGCCTGCACTTCGCCTCACGGCACTGAGACACCTGGGCGCCCCCATTATTTTTTCTCTTAATTGGACAGCACCAGACAGGAGATTTGTTTCCTAATTTACTGGCTTTCACAGACAGTATGACAGAATATTTACTGGAAAAATGATGGACAGCTCAGCTGGTCATTGATAGCTGGCACCTTACTCAAAGTGTTATCTCAAGAACTGAAAAGTGATTTGTTGATTTGTCCTATATTTTCTTTTCCTATGTGCTGAAAATTCAGGATGTTTTTGCAGCTTTGCGTGCAGATTAGTTCTGACATTGGTTGCTAAACACAGCTCATCTCAGTCAGTCCACCTGAGACCCTAATTTTTATCTGCAGGTTTAAAATTTTCAGGGTTAAGGATGAAAAAGCAAAGGTTACTCTTCCAGTAAGCATCAGATTTCAGATCTGATTAATTTTACTAGCAGAAGAGACGCGCGTAGTCTCAATTATGCCAATTCATGATTAGCATACCTCGCTGACTAATTAAAATATCTTACAAATTTAATTAACTGGTCTATCACTCTTATCACGCTTCTATCAGAAATTTCATACTGTGAAGAAGACAAAGCACGAGTTGGCTGCAGCCTTTAGTTATGCCTTTAGTAGGAAAACATATGGTTCATTAAAATCTGTTAAGATGCACGGAGGTGGCAACCGAGGAAGTCATGTAACACCTTTTTTTCCTCCACGCAGAAGAGTGAAGGATTTTAATTTACAGCGTTCTGACCCAGATGAAACCGCCCGTGCTGCCATGTTTCTCTGGAACCGAGTGAAAGCCGGCGGCTTGCTTTGTGTCGATGATGTCAGGGATCATCTCTCCCACCTTGGCCTGCAACCGCATTTAGCTTGCAGCCTTTTCTGAATCTCCCCTTCCTCATCCTTGTTAGTATTTTTAGTGTGTGTGTGTGTGTGTGTGTGTGTGTGTGTGTGTGTGTGTGTGTGTGTGTGTCTCGTTGAAGCTGCTCTCCCGGTCCTCATTACTACTTGCCTTCCTCTTGCCATTGGACCAGGGGCACCCTGGCATCCACCCAGCATGTGGCACTGCATTCAGCGCAGGCTGGCATCTTCACTGGCAAACTATCAATCCATTGTAGTGGATCTACCGCTGAGTGCTGCCTGAAAACCTGTCGTCTGCTTGTTGCCTAAAGTTCAGAGGGCTGGTTAGATGGATTGGAGGCTGAATGATGATTTTTGGTATATAGTATGTACATCCAGGCTCACATGCACACATACACATGCACACGCACACATACACAAAGCCCTACACAGCAGAGGTTGAGGAATGATTGTTAAAAACTCAACTGCCGCTCCCTGAGACTAGAGTAGGGAACCAAGCACTGTGTGACCCCCCCCCCCCCCCCATCCCATTCCCTATCTCCTGTTGCACCCTTGAACTCACTGATGCTGTTGGGGAGATGGCATTTGCCTTTTTAAGTTAGTTTGGCCAACAGCCAGCGGTCTCTAACCACAAACCGCTAATGAGCCAAGACGAGCCCAGTCTTTTTGTGATTTGAGGTTCGGTTTTCTTGTTGCTTTGCTCGCAGCTTTTTCTTTGTCCCGGGAGAATTCAGCCCCAGCCCCAGCCCTCTATACCGCCCTGCCAGTGCGGTATAGAGGGTTGTGCACAAAGTGAAATGTGAGATGCAAGTCTTAGAAAGCGCTTGCTGGAACTTGGGAAGTGAGCTGCTCTGCAGTTAGGCTGCACGAGCGCTGTGGGAGTTTGAAAAGGCAAATGTATGAAGCTACAAAGCTAACAATATGCTTTTGATCTAATGTGCTAATATCTGTGTCCATGTGGTGTCTAATCCAAATATGGAGCTAAATCCAAACACAAGGGTGTGGCCCATGTGGAAAGCCAGCAGTCTGCAGGTTTTTTATTCAAAGCCCTCCAGCAGCTCATTTTTCCTGTCAGCTTACATACATGTCTCACACACACACACACACACACACACACACACACACACACACACACACACACACACACACATATCTGTCACATGCTGATTTTTCCCATTGCTGGTCTATGATGTGACATTAATACCAACTTGTGCACTTTTGCCAGATAATACAGGAAATCACCGCATTAAAGATTTTCGTTGAGGTGTTGCAACAATCTTTTTAAAAGCACACAGATTAATTACATTAACATCCTAATACAAGCAACCATTAGAGCCGCTTTTGTGTGGAAGCCTCGCCGGAGATCTATCAACTGCATTAACCTAACAGCTTCTCTGTGGCCGCGCTCGCGACGATCCTCTCTGAAACCATGCTGCTGCTGCTGCTGCTGCTGCTGCTGCTGCTCTCTCTCAATATTATCACTAAACGGCTCTTTTGCCTCCCTCAGCGATAATTTTAGTGGGCGAGGTAGGCAGATATTTAATAGAAGTATCTTCCAGAATCTGCAGTGATTCATTGTGAACAGCAGGCTCTGTGCCCCCCTCCCTCCTTTCTCAATTCATCGTACCCCCTGTTTTCTGCTGTCCAAATCCTATCAAGCTGTCATTTCAAAGTCCGGTGTGATTTGGGCTTTGCCCCGGGGTGGTGCACAATTAAAGCTCTGCTTGGCCCAAATAAGGGGCACACAAAAACTGCTGGCGCCTCCTCAAGGCTTACATCATCTTTTTCCTTTTTTGAAACTTCTTTTATCTTTCCTGCTGCCCCCCCCCCCCCTTCTATCCATCCTTTTGGCTCTCTCTCTCGCTCGCTCGCTTTAATTTCTTTGTCGTTTTAATTATTCAAAGACAATTTTGCCTGGCCGTTATCCTGTTTGTTCTGTCTCGTTTGGATGAGAAAACACCAGCTGCTAATTGACCAATTAGGCCAGTTCCAGATGACATCATTGTAAGTTGTACGAGGAAAGTTTATTGTCACCGTCGAGCCAAACGCGGGGCAGGCTGTAACTGAGGTTTGCCTTCAGGCCCTTTTTGCAGTCGCCTGTAATTGTTTATTGTGCAGTATGTTAATGCAGTATCGCTGCCTGATATCCAGTATCATACGTTTTACCTTGATGTGTAGATGCATATTGTGCAATGTATAATCTGTTTGAGGACTGTAAAGTGGATCAGAACGGTCCAAGCATCCATCTGTCTGAGTCGGGCTTTGGCTCTCCGATAAACTTCCTGATTTTGGTCAAACTTCAGGCACGTTTCACCCTGCAGGACATCTGTGAATAAAGCTAAAAAATGGATTTGAGTGGAGATAAACGATGAAATGTATTTGTATAAATACCAGGACTTGTGAGGTGTAGTCAAAGTATCACAATCATTTATATCAGTTATGTGTATATTTAATAATTAACACTTTTTTATATTCCCCGGTGATGCTCAGTTGGGCATTCGTGCTGGTTTTAGGAGCTTTTTGTTGTCTTCACGGTTGCTCAGCAGCATACTGTTACTTACTGTTGAGTCACTGAAGAGTCGCGGTCGATTTGGTTGCATATTTAACCACCGTTGATACATTTGGTGGCAATTTTGGAACTCAAGTGAATTTCACATGTGAAAAGAATAATGCGTGTTCTCAAATTTCAGATCCACGTCTACAGCCTGGAGACGTCTAAACCGACAGCTTGTGTCGGCAGCTCACCGGGAGATTTCACCTGCATCAACCTGAGAGACGGCCCCCCTCATCTGCTGGTGTGTGGAAACAAAGACAGGAGGTAGGACACTTCCGTGCAGACGCAGACGCGCAGAAATCACGCGTGACTGCAGCAGGGATGCAAGCTTAAAGGACCGTTCCTGCGATGCTGCTGAAGACGGCCGGGGGGGAGGCTTTTCTCAAGTGGAGAACAGATGTTTTGAAAATGTGTGAAAACTCGAGGCTTTATTAAATTTGCATATTTCTTAGAGTACAAACTGTTGAAAAACACGGTTTTCAAAGCTTTTTGAGATGAAAATGAAGGTTTTACATTAGATTTTTTTAGAAGAGTGACGTTTTGTTCTTTGTCTTAAACAGACATCTTGCTTTTCAGCGTCTTTCTCCTCCAGTACCTGGGATGCTATAGACGAGGAAAATTTGGCTGTCTCGATTCTCTCCATTCATGTAGGCACACTTGCCACATTTCTAACCTGGCTCTCCAGTTGAGAAAAAGACACATAAAAGAGCCATTCTCTACTTGTTAGTGGTGCTGCGGTGCATGAGCTGGCAGGAAAGGAGAAATCCCTGGCGTGTCTTTGTCCAGAGCTGCCCCCGCTGTTTCTATTCAGCACCAAATCCATCTGGCTGTTAAGTAGTTGGCTTACAGCGGACGATCGACGGCATCATATTGTTTAGGTTCTGCTTATTTCCTCTTCTTACCAGTTGTGACTCCTGACGCTCGTACGAAAACAAGAAATGCTCCATTAGTGATGTTTTGTCAAGTGTCACAAAATTGTGATTGCGGCAGAGCGCCGTTTGAATAATTCAGTGATTTACTTTTGGACTTTCTGATCAGATTTTGTCCAGAGAGGTACACGCACCAGGTTGGCTCTTCCGCTTTGGCCCCAGCTGATGCAGCGCACAGCCGAGGACAAATGGAAATGGAGGAGACTGAGGGACAGTCTGCAATCTTGGCCCTTCAACAGGGTGGCTTAAGGCCAAAGCCTAATGCATCCCTTCCTTTTGTCCAAATGAGTTTTGTGCCTTTGTTTTTTGTGAGATCCAAGGAGCAACTGCAGAGTCCAAATGACGGCTGCCTGGAAAAACGTGCCATATTTGAATAAACAGGAACAATATAACAAAAAGAAAGATTGGATACAGTTAGAAATGGATCAAATAACGAGCACAATACTCATACTATTAAGAGTGTCATTAGGATGGACTTTATTTATTATGTTCAGCTTTGAGACTGTTTTACTGACATCTGGGGTTCAAAACTTTGTCTTCAGTCAGATTTTCTTGTAGGATGATTTTATGAGCAACTGGCTGCTGTTCAGTCAGTTGTTTCATGCAGTTTGACCAAAACACATTTAAGGTCCCCACATACAGCTTTATCACATAGATTTTCCTGCATGGAGAAAGTATACTTACTTATATATATATTAAAAAAAAATATATATATATATACACAGCTGTACTGTCCTTGAGGTCCTAAATAAAAGTAAAACAGACACAACAAAGACGGTCGGATCATAATGCGCACAAAAGGCTCCGGCGAGTGAGACTTCACAAAGTACAGGCTTAAACTCTACTTTAAGCATTTTTAATTGGGACGTTATTTACTAGAGGATAATAAACACTTTTATTTACCTAATGGTCAAAAAGAATAGATAATGCATAGATTTGTAGATGGGCTTTTTGTGCTTACTTACATAGTAATAACCTGTTTACGTCTGCCTGATGGCAAACTTCAATAAGCGATATCCCCTCACATACAGTAAAATGTTCAAAGTTTTTTGAAATATTTTGGCCCAAAATGTTTCACAGAAACTTCCAGCTGTGGGCAGAGGTTTCCACACACTCTTCACGGGCATGAATGTGATGGTAATTTTAGGCTCGTAATGATTTCTTTGAACTGTTCCTTTTCCAGGGTGGAATGAGTGCACGGCAAACATCGTTAATGACTTTAAGAAACAAGAACTGGGCGCACAAGTTTGAATTCATTTTCGGTTTTGTTGATTTTCGGTTGATTTACCGGTTGATCTACGTCTCTACCCTCACCTATGGTGACGAGCATGACTGATTTTCTATAATCCCAACAGGGTCACAATTATGTATTTTAACTTCACAAGGCCTATTAACTTTTCAGTGATCATAACTGACTGCAGCTGGTAGTGTAGTCTTCTTAGATCTCAGTGAAAAAGAACTGTAGATTTACACAAGTTGAGACGGTCTCTCTGAGCTATTTCTAAACAGCTGCAGATTCCAAGACCATCAGTTCAAACAACTGTACGTAAGTTCAAGTTATTCAGATGCATCACCACTTTGCTGAGCTCTGGAAGAAACCAAAACTGTCACCCTCAGATAAAAAGGAAATTGATCAGGAAGTTCAGGAACAACCCAGGAACCACCAAAGCTCAAGCTTGCCATGAACCGGAGGGACCTGGAACACCAGCGTCACTGTCCACAGTCAAACAAGTTTTACATCACCACAGACTAAAAGGGTGCTGACCAAGAAGGAAGCCCCTGCACCTTCACGCTTGACTGAAATTTGTGGCTGCCCGCATGAACGAGCCAAAAGTCAAATCTTAGTGGAGGTGTATGTATATCTTTGAGACACCTTTGACCCTGTGTGTATTAGAGAAAATCCAAAATAATTTTAAACGTGTGCAGCCAGTTCTTGTTTTTTTAAAGTCATTAACAATGTACGCTTACAATCATTCCAGCCTGGAAAATTACCGCGACATTCACGCCCATGGAAGCTTCCGCCTACATCTGTATCCACCTTCTCTCGCTGTCCTGTAACTTTTCTTGTAGAGAAATAATGGGATTGATGTTTGTGGTTTTGAGTGAAATATTTTCCGCTTGCTCTTAAATTTGGAACCGTCATTTGTTTCCCCGCAGGAATAAATAAATAAATAAATCCTAACAGGATTACCGTCACTCTCAGCTGTACTTTGCGCTAATTAGAAAATGTTAGCATGCTCTAAACAAAAGGAAGAAATGTGGTGTCCTTACGTCATGTCTGGGCTCGCCTCTGGAACACAGTGCAGTCACTTGTTTCGCCTTTTTTCCATCCATCTTTCTGAAAAAATGAATGTCCCTGTGCTTTCCATAATCAGAGGCTAATGGACATCAACAACAGCACTTTACATCAGATATGGAAACATAAGTGATTTTTGCTGTGGGGCTTTTCACACACCACAGATGCATGTTTCGTTCCAAAAATGGCCGCCTTCCAATTGAATAAAAAAAATGCTTAAGGAGAGCACGAGAAAAACACGCCTTTGGTTGCACATCGTGTTGCCAACTGTTACAGTGTTTTCAGTCCACAGCCTGTACATGACGTGTTGTTATCTGGCACACAATGCAAACTTCTAACTAGCACTTTGTTGGATGTTTTGGGGGGATGTGCACAGCTTTGCACTTCTTCTCACTCCAAAATTGATCCGTTTCTTCTTCATCTGTTATGGAATTTGGTTTATTCTACTTAAATCTCTGATCATGTGGTTTTTAACCCACAGCTTCAAATGGGGGAAAAAAACGCACATGTAAGAATTTAATACTGTTACTGAACTTCTGCTTTTATGGAATATCGAGCTAGAAGACCACTGCAATCACACCACTGAATCAGGTGTTTATCTGGGGGTGCAATGATTGATGTCTTCGTCTAGCTTTAGGTAAATAGCTTTTCAGGGGTTAACTGAGCCTGTGTTATTAGGGAGAGCTCCTCTTGATTAATGAAGAAGAGCCTAGCCAGTGACAGTTAACTGAAGACAGCGCCGCCTTCTGCATTAGATTTATGGTTCCCCGAGGTCTGCCAGTAATGCTCAGTCCTCATTGTTTAAACGTGTGCTTCCATCACGTAATGCCACTAAACAGGCAAAACTAACTGCAGACAACAAGTCCTCAGTGCCCATTTAGCCATTTAAGGCTGATTCTTTTAAAAAGTTTGGAAGGGAAAATGAAATCTGTCTGAGTCCCCAAAGTGAATTTGATTATGGTAATGAAGTCTTGGAAGAAGGTTGGGCCTGGATGGAGTCATGTCCTGGATGCTTTCAGCTGCAATAAACCCACAATGACAACAGATGGAGCTGAGGGTCCCCTGGGCTCATGCTGCTGATAAAACCCGGCACGTAAAAAGCCTGCTCTTGTTGCCTTTCATACCTTATTTAAATATACTAGCAAATTAATAATGATAATCATATTATCATAAAAGCTTATTTTAACACAGAATTGATGAGCCGGACATAGAAAATATTTAAAAAACTAATCAGACTTTTAAAAAAAAGAGGAAAACATTAAATACAAAAGCAAAAAAATACAACAAATGAAGCAAAAATTGCTGCAATTAGTCATGTTTAAATCAATTTTGTGATCTTAGATTGGTGAATTGGTGTCCAGAACAAATAAAGCTGAGACTACAGTTTGCAGTGGGGAATCTGTTTTAATGTGTTGAGCACGTGCTGCTCTTCTGCTTCCTTCAAAAAGTGAGAATAGAGTCCTTTTGTCTATAAATGAATGCACTCTTTGACAAACTGTAGTCTCTCTTGTGTAGCCTTGGCATCAGGCCTCCGCCTCTCTCAGCAGTCAAATCCAAAATTAGCCATCTTCACTGGGAATCACTGATGCTATTGTACTCACTGTTTCTCTCATTCTGGAGTCTTACACGAATTCTTAGTGTATGTAAATACGCTGAGCTCGCCTAGTGTTACATCAGTGCAGTTTTATTACGTTACCAACAATGATGTGGCTTGTGAAAGACGCCTGATTTCACTAACTGTAGTTTTATGGCAAAGTAAGCACTTCTTTCTCAGTAACTTCAAAGTAGTTTTGATTTTTCCTCTCTGTGTCTCAGGGTGAGGGTGTTCGACCTAAGAGCCGGCTCTTCTGTGGCATCGCTGTACGCCCACCACTTGGGCGTCACCGCGGTGCAGGCAGACGACTGGAAGATTGTGAGCGGTGGAGGTGAAGGGCTGGTGTGCGTGTGGGAGATGAGGATGGGAGCGAAGCTGTGGGAGATGCACAACAGGTAGGACTTCATTTTCTTTCTGAGTCAGTGAGAGGTTCTTCAGGAAAAGATCCGATCATTTTCTGCGTGATCACATGATCAGTGTGGTATTTCCCTTTGACATTAGAGTTAATTAGGTTACTTATCCAAACCCGTTTAACCAGTGATGATGATTACTGTTTTCTTCTCATTTCACTTTCTTGTGCACAGTTAACACAATTGTCTCACATAAATGATGTGTTTATTTCATGTACTGCACATTAAGATGCTTATTTAATACCACGCCCACAGCTCCAAATGGAGTACCTGTGATTTCTGTGCAGCCTGCGCTGCTTAGAAACTGTTCTGCATCTTTAGTAGTGCAGTTGTAAGCCTACTGTAGTGGATACATTCCAGCAAGAATGTGACTTATATATTTAATATTCAAGGTGCTATCTGTGTTTATCGCAGGCATCCTGTAAGGCATGTACGCTTCAACAGCAGCACCCTAGTAACAGCCAACATCCCCGATGACAAGTTACCACGCGGGGCCTGCATCACAGACGACGACCTTACAGCTCATCGAAGGTCACGATCTCCCTCCTACACTTTTTTTTTTATTTTCCTGGATCCCATCCATGCTTCCACCTCCTATAAAGAAATACTGAAATACTTTACAGTTTGCCTGCACCCTAAACCTTGTTATCCCTTATCCTCATTTAAAAACAATAACTTAGAGGACATCTGTAAAATGCAGCTACAAAAATACGGGCACTGCACTAGTTGGTACAAAGGATGGAGGTTATGATTTTGTCTCATTCTTCTAGAGTTCCGTTTAGAAGAAACAGTTTAAAGTAAAAGCAACATTTCAGTTTTTGTTACTGATGTCAGTGTTTTTGCTTTAGACACAGAGGAGTCATCTGCCACTACGACTTCTCTGAGGATGCCCTGTCACAGGATCACATTCTGCCCATCTGCAGGTCTGACTACACAGAGGCTTATGGCTACAACTACAACATCAGCCTGACAGTGCCTTACGACAGGCTGTCAGGCTCCCATCCTTCCCAGTGACGCGCAGCTTTCCAGACTGCAAAAGGACTTAGTGTAACTGAAAGGACCGTGGTAACGTTTATCAGTTTGAACCTCCAAACTGCATCATTTTATTTAATAGGTCTTATCATTCTACTCCAATCAAGGCTATTAAAAATGTAGTTTTTCTGTGTCAGTGTAATTATTATATGCAACTGTTGAGTCCAGCTGCTCAGGTCAAATACAAATTGACAGCTTTGAAAATTATTACTATAAATTAATTTTTGTTTTCTGCCTCTTGGGTTTGATGTAGTGCAGCTGTGCAACATCGCGGCAATAAAAAGTCATTTTTACCTGATTTATTAAATACAATTAATTTTAATATTTAAAAAACAAATCTTGCACAAGCATTTGTTTGTTTCACATGTATTTTGTTTATTAAAATAATTCAGTGGTATGTCTGTAAGAGTTCACCTCAGGGAGAGTAAAGTCTCCCATGCACCGGTGCGTGGCGGTTGGTTACACAAAGACTCAGAGGAACACAAAAGAAACTGAGCTATTCTGGAGCTCCGGAGGAAATGATGTGTGCCTGCAGAGTCTCACTGTGGACGGCATAACCGCTGACCCGTGAATGCCCGAGTAGCCACTGAGTATGACTTCAGCTAACATACAAAGAATCGCTCACTGCTGACTGCACTGGGGTTTGTGGAATAGTTGCAGAATGCTGAGAAGCTGCAGCACGTTTATTTTTTGTGACTAAAAAGTGATAGTAGCTACTTTTAAAGTCATAAAATATAAAAACTGAATTCTTAAAACTGAACTAGAGAATTGTGGAAGAACTATGAAGGCACAAGTGGCATTCAGTGTTTATTGCAGAAAAATGAACTTACAGCATCGTGTTAAATCTCTTTAACCTTTTCCAATCAGGAGATTAATTTCCCACAAGGCATTGTTGCCGTGTTCACATCCAAAAAGCGGATGTGCATCTTGGACTCCATTTCAAGGTCTTTTAAAATCTGTGGGCAGACAACAGAATGCGTTTGCATTGGATAAAAAATAAAAATGTGTGTGTGTTTTAATTCATTTTTTGGAAAGGTAAGAGTTCATAAAGTGCAAACCTGCTCAAAATGCTCGAATGTAATTCCTTCATAGAACTCGTCCGGGGCCTGGGACGATGAGGAGACCAGTGACTTAGTTATTTTGCTGCAAATGTGAGAATTTCTTGTAACAGTTCAGCTTTGGTGAGTTCTCTTACCATGTGGGGCACATTTGTGCTCGCCACCTCCAGCATGGCAGCATCTGCTATCGACGTGACAACCTCGGTCTCAATGGTTCCGCTTTTAGACAGCAGCTCCTCCACCACCTCGGATGAGAACAGAACACTAAAAGTCACATAAGGCGACTTCACACGGCGACACTTCCAAACGCGGCAGTTCGGTCCAATTTTATTTATATAGCGCCAGATCACAACAGTCGCCTCAAGGTGCTTTATATTGTAGGTAAAGACCCTACAATAATACAGAGAAAACCCAACAGTCAAAACGACCCCCTATGAGCAAACACTTGGTGACTGTGGGAAGGAAAAACTCTCTTTTAACAGGGGAAACCTCCAGCAGAACCAGGCTCAGGGAGGAGCAAGAGGTAAATGACCTGGTTTTGATAACCTGCCCAAAAAACCATGTGGATTTACAGCAAGTCTTTGTGATGAAACATTATTTGTAAATCTTGTTTGTTTTTAAAGATATTTTTTTGGCTTTATTCGATGGTGGAGAAAGACAGGAAATCGAAACAGGGGAAGACACGTGGCAAATGGTGACAGGCCAGGACTCGAACCTGCACCAACCGCACAGCCAAGCGGCATGCATGATCACCTGTTCACGCCCTGAGCTATCCTAGTGCCAGCAACTCTTGTTTTAAGCTAACGTCACATCTGAGTTTTTATCATTCTTTGTACGTATGGATATATTTTTTTAATCTATTAGACTCTTGAGGCAGCATGGTGGCGTAGTGGTTAGCACTGCTGCCTCACAGCTAGAATGACATTTAGAAGGCCTGGGTTCGATTCTGCCTGGGCCCAGGCCTCTCTCATTCTCTGTGTGAAGTTTGCATGTTCTCCCTGTGTCTGTGTGGGTTTCCTCCACACAAGTTAGTGGGGTTAGATTAATTGGTCACTCGAAATTGCGTGAATAGCTGTCTGTCTCCTGTATAGGGTGTACCCTGCCTCTTGCTCTGTGTCAGCTGGGATAGACTCCAGCTGCTGTAAATATAATGTGACATCACAAATGTGTTTTTAATCTATTTTGCGCTGATAACACTGTTTAAGGACTGTGTGGATGTGTACAGACTGGTTCAGTCTTCCAGACCATTTTGAGCCTTTTGCAACATTAGCTGCTGATGTGTCTTAAGTATAATGTCAAAGAGGCAGCACGGTGGTGTGGTGGTTAGCACTGCTGCCTCACAGCTAGAATGACATCTAGAAGGTCTAGGTTCAATTCCACAGACAAGCCTGTCTGTGTGGGTTTCCTCCCACAGTTACTGGGGTTGCTAGGGTCAGGTTAATTGGTCAATCTAAATTGCCCATAGGTATGAGTGTGAATGGTTGTCTGTCTCTCTGTGTTAGCCCTGTGACAGGCTGGTAATCTGTACAGGGTGCACCCTGTGACAGCTGGGATAGGCTCCAGCAACCCTAAACAGGATATTAAAAAAAAAAAAAAAAAAGGGTTGGTGAAATGGAAGCACCAACAGTAAGACCTGAGTGAATTATCTGAATGCTAAAGAAAGGTGCTTTAGTCCTTTATTTACAGAGTGAAGCTCTATTCAATCATTCACAAAAACAGTCAACATAACTAGCAAGATGCAAATTATGTAACAATTAATGCAGCATCTTTTTAACCATTTACATAATTTTAAATAATCACCTTTTACTTCATGCTGTAGTGTGTGCACGGTTCATTTGTCTTACCATTCTATACTCATCCAAAGTAATCTTCCCATCATCGTCTGTGTCGTGCATGTTGAACAGGACTGGAAAAAAATAAGAAAAATAATAATTGGTCTGATTTCTGGGGAATCATCAAGTCAGGATTAAACAGGTAAACTCGAGGAAGCGGCGACAAGACGAATGTTTATGATGATGCTGCGATAACAGTACTGTAACTATTTACTGTAGTCCCATAACACAAGTACCAGCCCTAACTACCCTCTGGTAACATCCACAGACATTCTGACTGTTCTGCTGATGAATGAATGTCAGATTTAAACAGGGTCAGTAAACATTCTGACCCAACAGGTGGCAACAAAGAAACAGTTTGTAATAAATGGATTAAGAATAATAAACTCGCAGTGAGTGAAAAACACTAGTTCGTGGGGAATAAAGGAGCTTTTGGTCCTATTACACCTTTCTCATGGTGTTCTGTATCTGCAGCTTGAAGGAAGCAGTTCAGATTCTCTATGCAGGGGGTGGGTCTGGCCCTCCACAATAGCTCAGGCTTTTCACACCACCTGCTGTTCATATACAGCAGGTATTATTTTTGCTGGCTACCCTCACAACTTTCTTCAAGTTTATACTGTCTTTGGTTCTAACAACAACCCGGCAACAATTTAAAAAAAATATATTTTTTTTTCTTTCCACATTAGAAACCCAAAATCTGTGGCTACAAAGTCCATCTGGAAGCTAAATGCTTATTTCAGCTGTTATTTGAAAAGAATTGTTTAATTTCAGTACAACCACCACATGTATAGAATCACCTGTTAAATCAAAGGTTATCCCCAAAATAAGTCTTTAAAAAGCACCTCTAACATCATGTTTGTGGTGAAAACGCTCCCATAGATTTCATTTTAGAATGTGTTTGAGTGCCATCAGTCTCTCTGGTATATATTCTGAGAAATCATGCCTTTCTATTTGTGACATCAGATGTTTTATTGCCGGCCGGGCCACATTCCCGGTCAGGTCGGGAATACCTATGAGGCTCTCAATATAGCACTGGACACGCAGGGAAGAATTTGGCTCTCGATCATGCAGCCAAGCATCGCCACACTTTGTTATCTAGAAGCAAAGTTCACCTTTTTCCTTTGCAATTTAAACTTGAGATGCACGAGAAGAGGAGTGAAGACAGCAGCAGTGAAGAAGGAAAAAAAAGACACTTACAGCGAAGCTTCTGTTTTCTTACAGCCTTCCTCTCGTCTTCTGTTGCTGTTGAACTCACAGGGCGGAAGTGGGACATGACCATGAGGAACTGCTCAAAGTTGATCTCGTCAGAGCAGCCAGCCTCATTCTGATGATGGTTCCTGTGTCAGTCAGAACAGACCAATGTTTAGGCAGCATGAAGCTGACCCAGTGTGGCTTTTTAAACATCTGCAACATACGGTTCTGCTAAGGCCTGATTTAACCAACGCAATCGCTGCATTTTATCACCTTTCCTGACAATATTAATTTAGATACTATAGTTGACATCATCCCCATAATGTCTCAAGGGGAATATTACATAAATTACACATTTCTGCTCCATTTGTCACACGGCTTGTTTGCTCGTGAGCAGAAGTCAGATGCATTCACAGCTGGCTTGTTATGCAGTTCATTGTTGTTTGCGTGACACAGTGTTTTTAAGAGTCAACAACTGTTTTGTCAGAGCGATGAAACATTTGTGATGCCGTTTCTTTAAGTGAACAGATGAATAACACGGGCTTCTTTTAGCTGAAGACTGAAGCCCACAACAGCAGTTACTGCCGTGCATTCGGTTTTCACCTGCCAGAGCACACATTAGCAGTAAACCAATGATAGTTAGTGACACCGCCATTAATTAGAGGGGTAACAGGGAGGATGTGGTGTAATTTGATGGTACCCACCTTTTATCGAAGAATGCACTAATAATTTCCTTTCTGATGGGGTTGTCATCAAGGGCTGATATGCACTCCAGGTCTTCTCTGCTGCAGTGGGGGAAAAAAAGTCCATTAAAGTGTCAGAATTTTTAGTTTGTTTTGTTTTAAGAAATTTAAACAACCCTGAAGGTGGGAAGTAATGTGAACAGTCTGATAGGAAGCTACCAGGACAAACATTTGTTCCCTGCTTCTTCTTTTTTCAAAATAAGGAACTTAAACCATCCTACTGTGATAGTTTTGCATCTCTCTACATGAATCTGTGTATTTGCACAGTATGTGTTCGCTCTGTATTACTAATAGATCAATGTCTTACATCATCTACATGTGATATTTGCCTAATGTGTCTCTTTTCTCATTGTTTGTGTCTGTCAATCTCAAATGAGCTGCACATTCCAACTTTAAAATTAGTTTAGCATTCCTACATTCACACCCATGTGGTCAGCTCCTACGAGCCTGGGTGTTCCCGCTGAAACAGGTTTGTCACGTAACAGAAAACCTTTTACCGTATTGTCTCTTTGTTTCCACTCAGCTGCTGGAATCTCCTGTGAAGGTTATTGATCTGCTCCTTTGAAACTGTAAAGAAGCAAACATCAACCATGTGAATGCATCTATGAACAAATTAACAGTAATAAATAATATTCATATTAACAAAAAGAAAAAGAAATCAGTCATTTATGTTTTTAATTGCTTCAGAAGGTGCTGCAATTAGATGTTGGCTTATTTTTATGACATTGTAGCAAACTGCTTGCTTTGCCATTAGACTGAAAACACGCTTATCTCATTGTGTACATACCAAAAGCCTTAAACACAATTGTTGTGGCAAATACCTGTTTGACTTCCCCCGCCCCGCCCTTTCTCAACAGCACCTAAATGAACGCTTATAGAAACAAGAGCCTATCACAGGAGCAGGTCTAAGTTGTGCAACTATGACCTAAATTGTACGGGTGAACGAGGCAAAGGCAGGAGGAAAACAACAGAAGAATCCGCGGTAATGTGCTCCACAACAAGTACACACTTGTGGGTGTCTCAACTTATCAGTTTATCAAACTGGGCAGAACTTGAGTCGATGAACTCTCCAGCGGAGCTCAGAGAGACGCGCCTTGAGGAAATAAAAGAGGGCAATAACAGTTCAGAGTCTCACACATGCACTTTAATCTAATCCGTGTTTTTCACTCGGACTCTGACATGTCTCTACTCGTTCTTACAATAAAAGAAAAAGCTCCCTTCCGTAGTGTCGCCTTTCTCTTTTATTTCTTTCTATATGCAAACACTACAATCGCTCTTAAAACTAGACCTGATTTTTGTTAGGTATGTAAATATTATTCGAGCAGGGAAATCAGGCGTAATAACCTGCGCAGCGTGATTATATTTGATTTCTATGCAGTTTTACACAGTTTAATTGCTCTTCTTTTATTGACCTCAAAAGCATTTAGCTCTAAATAATATAAAAACACTCCCAGGAAAACAGGC
Organism: Cichlasoma orientale; assembly: GCA_034780415.1. Classification (NCBI taxonomy): domain Eukaryota; kingdom Metazoa; phylum Chordata; class Actinopteri; order Cichliformes; family Cichlidae; genus Cichlasoma; species Cichlasoma orientale. The sequence goes on from JAVDPK010002607.1 coordinate 250,271, forward strand.
TGTTTGGTTACCAGTCAGTCCTCTTTCGTTTCCTCGACTGCTCCCATCACAGCTACCTGTCTTCCTACCTTGAACCTGAACCATTTAACTCAAGCTGCAGTTTGCTCTGGATTCTTCCCACTTACATCCACTTTTCTCCGCCAGCTCTGGGTCGTACTCGGGGCGCGTCGGCGAAGCTCCCATCGCTGCTGCTCCGCCGCTCCTTCCGAGCGCATACTTTGACTGGAGCGACTTTTCCGCGCTGCTGCGGTTTTATCGCGATTCTCTCGGTAAGACGCCGCAAGGGAAGTTTTTCTGGCGTCCTGGAAGCGCGTGGTATCCTCAAGGTCCTAAATCCGCACAGCTTCCTGATAAAGTACCTGCCGCTCCAGGTTTCAGTGTTCTGCAGCAGATGCGGTTCATGCGTTGAGACCACTAAACAATAATGAACGCACTTAAATAAGTCTGTGAAATAAGTCAGAAAGAAACTATTAAAACTTGGAACTCTTTATTGTTTTGATTCCTTAAAACTCACAGTCATTTCTGTTTCAAGTAGTTGGTGTCCTTATTGGTTCCACTTGTTTTCCCATTAAAGACATTGATGAGCCATGGCATCCTACTTACTTCACTTGTAAGTGTACAAGGGGGGGATACACTAAAAATGTGAAAGTCAGACTTTCAGAAGTGATGGAAACTCTATTAAAAGACGGGGAATTAAAAGCAAAAATCAGTTTACAAAGTTATTTTGCATGGCACTGTAACCGGGATACAGGGGATATGCTTTAAGACTGGTGCTGGATGCGTAGAGCTGTGGGTTAAGGAGCATTCCTTGGTTTTAGACAACGGGGATTTGCAGCACATGGATACTCATCCGGAATTGTACTCATCCACTTAACTGTTTGCTCCAAATCTATTTGTTTTCCTCGTGGTTTCCGACTTTGCATTATTCTGAGTTTGAGTACTTTTCCAACTCAGTACTCTGACCGGGTTTGAAGGTGAGAAATATATCCTCCCCCCTAATGAGTATCATACATCATCTGACACTTTGAACCTTGAATTCACAACAAACACACTGCTATTAGGAGAGGCGCACCAAAGCAAAAACTCTGTTCCACATGTCCGGAGGGGTGTACTACGAAGCAAGATTAGTGGCTTAGCGAGCCATGTTGAGCTCAAAGAGTTTCTGTCTCACTAAAGTGGTTCTCTTTTTATTTGGCTAAATCACCATGGTAACTTAGGTCTCTTTTACACTGCTGGAATAACACACCAATCAGCAGCTAGAACACACACTAAGAATACCTACTCAATCAATCAAATTGATTTAACTTTGATCAGCCGAGTGATTCCCTCGTCTCCTTTACTAGACGATGGGACAGGAAGCTTTAATGTTTCAATGTATCCAGTTTAAAGTTTCAGAGCTAATTTGCAGCTGTCATGTTGCAAATAAACAGCAGCACCAAGAGTGCAGCCAATTAACAACTTGAATTAAAAGGTTTATTTTAGATGATGATTTTCTATAGTTTTTTTAATCTTCTTTATAGATTATCACCATTTTATCATCATCATATGATAATAATGATGACTGGAGTAGGCAGCACTCATATGGATCATTCTGTTCGCAAGAAGAGAAACATGCCACATGAAACTTTTTTTTTTTTTTTTTTAATGAAAGCGCGCAGAACCTGAAGCAGAAAGCCCGGCTTAACAGAGAAACGTGATAACCACCGCCATGATAGCCGTCATCTCCAACTGGGGTTTTAGTTTTTGTCGAGCCAGCTAAGGCAAAGAAAGCCTGGCTTTCTTGAACTTCCTCCGTAGCATACCCCTCTGGTCTCGACTATATGCAACAAAGCACCAGCTAAGTTGGCTGTGAATTGTGACCTGTAATTGCTCAGCCTGGGTTGGCAGAGTGCTAGACAGTGCTACTTGCTACATGGACATGGCTTGGTGGTGGTTTTGGTCCGTGGCAGGAGCTTCCTCTTGGTTCCCAGAACCGGGCATCAGTCTATGATAGAACTCCCGGACTGTACACAGGGTTTCGTCCATGTCCTCTGGGTATCGTGTCTGCAGTTCTTCATTGGCAACATAGTAGGTGTCAGCAAACTCGGAGAAGTAGCGACCCACCTCTGGGTGGCCAATCTCCAGGGGGGCTGAGTGAGGCTCCAGGTTCTCTGGGGTATAACAATGGAAAAATGTGGCATGAGATGAGACCAAGCGGATGCAGGAAGTTTCCATAAGTATTTGGACAATGACTTTTTGTAACTTTGCTTGTGTAACCCACTGCTGTGGATTTTAGATCAAACATTTGTTTGATCAGTTTGCAGCATTTGGCTGAATCTGAGCATTAATTATAGCCCAGTAAACTTCAGAATTCATCCTACTACTTCTATCATCTGTCATATCATCAATAAGCACTCGTGATCCAGTTCCATTGGCAGCCATATGTGCCTTCACAGTGACAGTAATCTGCTTTGGATCATGAGTGCTTCCTTTCCTTCTCCATGCTTCTCTCTTCCCACTGTCGCCAAGTGCTTGCTCATAGTGGGTCGTTTTGACTGTTGGGTTTTCTCTGTGTTATTGTAGGGTCTTTACCTACAATACAAAGCGCTTTGAGGTGACTGTTTGTTGTGATTTGGCGCTATACAAATAAAATTGAATTGAACTGAATAGTAAAGTGCCCAATTAACTTTTGAGACCCTGAAAATGGGGGATTATGTATAAAAATGGCTGCACTTCCTAAAAAGTTAATGCAAGACTTTCCTTAAAACTCTTAAATTAAAAGGTAAAAGTCTGCATTGAATCACATCTGAATGTGTGATTTTAAAATCCACTGCAGTGTTTTACAGATGCAACATGACAGAAACTGTCAAATTCTCCAAATACATATGAAACAAACCGCAAGTGACCTTAATTTTATAACCAAGAAATAAACATACCAACATATTTATTTTGATGTGAATCCTCAGTGTTTATAGAGAGCAGATCCAGTTTAAACCAGTTCATAACCATTACCGTTTATGGTTATGAAATATACTTAAACTAATGAAATTCAGCTGTTGTACTAGTGGCTTATTTTGCATTTGGAATTTTCTTCCAAATAAGTAGCAAAATTATGTATTATGCAAATATTATGTAAACAAATTGTGTTTGTAATTTTAGAGTGTTTTTACATTTTAGGCCTGTGAGCCACCTTCAGCAGACTTCTTAGTTTGTTTTACTGCTGGCTTGAAACCAACTTGGAAAAAAACATCTTGATCACTGGTTTGTTCCT
>JAVDPK010002607.1:253620-290566 GCA_034780415.1 Cichlasoma orientale
TATATATATATATATAATTTATTTTATTTATTTATTTTTATATTTTCAATCACACAGCCAGTACACATTGGTCCACCATGAGGATTTTCTGCCTATCACCTTCACCATCACCACACTGATATGATCCATACCCTGTGCTGCATAGCGGCACGTCCCGTCCTGCACGAGTACATTGTAGAAAGGCTGATTAGCCCCATTGGATAGCTGGTGGACCCTCATGGTGGTGATCCACTCCTGGCTCATGGTACATTTAGGGTCCCAGCCATAGATCACACAGTTATACCCTGACCTGGAAGAGAGCGGAAACGCTCGGGTGATCATACAGAGGAAGATCGGAGAGAAATGTCTTTACAGAAAGGATTTAAGCTGTTGTCACATACGAGCATGCGCGACCCACCTCTTGTGTTTCATAATAAGGCCGACTGAATACTGGACTTCCAGGTGTTCTGGAGCGCTACGCCTCTTCACCTCAGGTGTTACAGGGTGTTTCTTGTGTTGGATGTGCTCCAGCGTATGCTGCACCAAGTAACCCACCGCCCCGTGCTGGGAGGGATCCAACGCCTGAATGTGCTGCAGGATGTCAAGCACCTGGGAGCAAGGACAAAAGTCAGTGGACAATAAGTTTATGTCAGTTATATGACTATATACAGTCTGTTACATATAGTATTAAACTACTGTGCACAGTACTGAAACTACTTTCAATGAGCTAAAAATTGGATTTCTTTTTAACAGAACGTTTGCTATCCTGACCTTTTCCGGCCAGATGCCCAGGTGGAAGTAGAGGCGTGCCTGCAGCAGCAAATACTGCACATTATCTGGGTTGATTGTGAGGTAGAGGTCCAGAGAGTCTCGCAGTAGCTGATAGGATTTCTCGTTGCCCTCGCTGACAAAGAGAAAAGAAAAAAATTAGAACTAAACAGAAGATGCCATTAATTTATTCATTACTTCCATCAATTGCATTTTAATCATTTATTTTGCTTTGAGACAGTTTTTAATGTCTTTGATGCTATAATTATCTACTCTTGTCAGATCATAAGACCAAAAAAGGGTACAATTAAAATTACAAAGTACAATTTGGGGAAAAGTGGCAGGAATTTAGAGCAACTTTCGATCCTCCCCCAGCCTTCATCCATCCCTCAAGAGAAGGTGACTCTGTAGAGAGGTGCAGGTGTTCAGTTAATCTCACCCTCTCTTGCCGATGTTCAGCAGGTTTCCGACCATCCTAAGGAGCACCTCTGTGGTGCTTATGGCACTGTAGTAATCTGCCGTAACCTGGTGGCCGATGAGGTATTCGCACTCCTTTGCTGTCAGCTGCTTGCCTTTTCCAAAGGCATCGATGTAGACAAAGTCATAGATGTCCTCACTCCTGCAGGAAAAAAGTTCCAATAATCTATTAAGAGCATGCATTTAACATTCAGTACACACTGTCACCAGGTTTAGCCATGTATACTTTTATAAAACTGAATCAATTATTAGTGTAGGGTCTTTAAGAGGAAGGTGGGGAAATATTTCTGCACATGTTCCAGTGCGCCTGTTAAAACTCCCTGGCACACATTTTCAAGACACTCCAAATCCCATCAGTACAGCCTGTTCTAATTACTGTAGCTGCATTTCATACCTCTACTGTGCAACCATCACCTTTCCCCCATTTGTGCCTATCACAGGTAACCACAGCAAGAGAAATCAGCTGCAAAGGGCTGGCTGTGGTAGCTTAAATCAAATGCAAATAAATCAATTTTAAGCATTAATTGCAGTCATTTGATAAGGACTCGAATTTGTAGGCAATACTGAGGGAGGAAAAAAAAAAAAACAACAAAAACTGAATGTAAAATTCAGAAAACTCCCAAAGCACAATTCCTAAAGTTCCTAAACAAAATAAAAAGCTTTAATCTAGATTATTTACTGCTCTCCTCCATGATTTCCCTACCATAAACTACATGCATGGCAGCTTGCATTGTACTCAGTATTTAGATCTAAATTATTGTAATTTAAAGCTGTACCCTCTCGGTTTCTGGCACCAGCGCAGCAGGAAGTGATTGGGAAAGTTGACGGGTTCCAGCTGAACCCCCAGCCTCTGGGCCAACGTCATGTAGAGAACAGAGAGGCTTATGGGAATGCCCGTACGGCGTAGTAGCACCTGCACGAAAAGTTCAGTGAAAATATTCCAAAACAAAACAAAAAATAGTTTGAAAATCATTTAAAAGCTCGTTAAAGACTTTAAAAGACACGGGATTTTCTGGAATATCTACCTGGTGGATATAAGAGTTGAGGGGGTTGTAGTAGTCGCACTCATTGCCTTTGTACTGAAGTTGCTCATACAGGACGGAGTTTAGGGCACAAATCACCTGCCTCTGAAGCTCAAAGTCTTCTACAACACAACAGTTACCTGCAACACACACAAGAAATGAAACATCAACCAAACGCTGCCTGAAAGGGAAAGTTATAGATTTTGTGCAGCTGTGACACTTTTGCCAAGTAGATTTACTTGTATTGACTTTTTCAGAATGAGCCAGAAATGGAAACCCAAGCCTTGGGGGCTTTAGGGGTCTACTGATGAGAAAATAATACAGGAGGGGAAAAAATGAGAAAAAGGAAAACAACTTTTTTCCCCCAAGTTTTGAGAGACTTAAATCTGACCTGGGGCAATACGCAGGCTGGGGTGAGATGGGTTCTTGATTCTCAGCATCTTCTTCACTTTTTCTGTGAGCTCATCCAGCTGGGCTGATATGCTGTCCAGTGTGACATCAGCCAGGGGGTTACAATACTGATCAACCAGCACAGCACCTAAGGAGTGAGAGAGGCACAAATCAGGAACCACATAAGGATAAAGATGCTCTTATTACAACATACAGTTACTGGACCACCACCCAATGTAAGGTTTATGCTACAGCAGCTCTAAATTAACAGTACTGGTAATTACCAAAAATCATTTTTTATGTTGCTGTAATGGTTAATCTACCAGTATGCACAAGCTCCTTCATCGAGATGACATTTTTAATGGTATAAAATAACTAATTTATGGTTTTACAAAAAAAAAGCTGGAAAAAAAGCTGTAATAATAAACACAACTATAGCAATAAGAACCACATTGTGATAATAAGCCAACACAAATGTACAATAACTATTATGAAGACCGATTCCTCACCTTCCAGGGCCGACTGCTGCTCTGCAGGCTGCTCCAGGAAAGTCTTCAGACTCTTCAGGATGTTCTGCTGTCTCAGGAAGTAAAGGATTTTCTTTGCATAGTACTTCAGCGTCAGGCTTTTCCTAATATTGAGTGCAGAACAGAGAGATGGTAGCTCAGAGGAGAGAGCGCGTAGCAAAACAAATGCTTTCATAATCACAGAGCTCTCAGACACAATCACCAAACCCATTAATGACTACAAAATCTGCACTCGCCAGACTCTTTGTTAGCTACACCTTACTAGTACTGGGTTGGAACCCCTTTTACCTTCAGACCTCCCTTAATTATTTGTGGCATAGATTCAATAATGTCCTGGACTCATTCCTCATAGATTTTGGGCCATGTTGACAGGATAGTGTCATACACTGTAGATTTGTTGGCTGCACATCCATGATGTGAATCTCCTGTTCCACCACATTCCAAAGATGCCATTTGAGTACAGTGAAGTCACTGTCATGTTCAAGGAGCACAAAGAAAATATCCCCACCACCATTACACCACCATTACACCACCACCAGCATTACACCAGCAGCAGCAGCAGCAGCAGCAGCCTGAACTGCTGATACAAGGCAGGACAGATCCAGGTTTCATATCAACGTGTTGTGTGTTCAGAGATGCTCTTCTGCATATCTCTGTCATAATGAAGCACATTCGAGTTACTGTTGCCTTCCTATCAGACTGAAGCAGCGTGGCAATTCTCCTACACCAACAAGGCGTTTTCAGCCAGAGATCTTACTGGATATTTTCTAGGCCACCCTCTGCAAACCCTAATTTCACGTACTGAGGTGTAACTGCAAGTGCTGCTCTCACCTCTTGTCAGAGTTGAGTATGAAGAGTAGCTCGTCTTCACAGAAGTGCTCTGGCATCCCAAGTGATTCAATTTCTGCAAAGCTGTCTCCCAGCACCTGGCCAACGCAAGGCTGCGTTACAGACCTCTGGATTAGTTTGGAACATAGAAAGCCCACGTTTTCTTGCACAAATATGCACACGCAAAAAAACAAACAAAAACAAACACACAGGATGTACTGTATATTTGCCCCTTCCATGTTAAATACTAGACTTGCAACCGGTATAGTTTGCATGCATTTAGACATGTAAAAACATTGAGACATGGACTGTTGCTCCCAACTGCCGACTGGTGTTAATTTTGTATGGATGATGTACTTGAAATAGTTTGTTCTAAATGATTATAAAAATATGACTATAAAAATAAAGTGGGAAAAACAAAACAAAACATTGAGAAATGTCCCACATCATCTCACACAGACATGCACTTTGTCCCACATTTAATTTGCTACCTGGTCACCCTAAATGGTGTTTCTTAAGAGAAAAATTTGTAATCGATCAAGGTGTTACCATTCTGTCACCAAGTATTTAAGCATCTAATGTAACACTGTAAAAAAAGATAACTGAAAAAACACAAACACAAACTGAAAACTTACAACTTCTGTGAAGAATCTCTTTGAGATCGATTCCACGGTCCTTCGTATTTGTATCCCCACTCTGTGGCGTGTTTTGTATTCTCTGAGCCAGTCAGGGCACTCATTCTGACGATAAAACCTCTGCAGTCTTGGCCATCTGTTAATGAAGGCAGTGCAAGGTTTTGTTTTTTAAATTACAGAAAAAACAAATAAAAATTCAGAATAATTTAACAGCTCAGCGCCTCAAGCCACTTATCATCCTGCTTAAGAGGTGGCTTTTGATCTGCTTAAAACGAAGAAGTGAAGCTGTCTGCCAGGTCACTCAGGAGGAGGGCTTACAGTAGCTAGCTTTGGCCAAAGAGCTGCACTCGTCTGCAGTTCAGAGGCATTCAAGGTCACACAAATTCTTTTTTGGAGGTTCTGCATAAAATTGAGAAAACTGCTACTTGTTAAAGCTGTAAACGTCGCTGCTTATAAGCACTATTGCTGTTGCAGGACTGAAGCCACCGGCAAAGCGTGATGATGAATTTGGTGCATCAGCAGAATGTCAACTGCATGTGAGTTCGCAGTAAACGAACCCACCGTAAAGCAGCTGGATATTATTAGCTCCAAACTACGCATAAATAATAAAAGAGGCAGAGTCCTTTATATAGGTTGCACGAAAAGCCACCAGAAGCCAGCAATCCATAGAAATATCACAAAAAAAAATCATAGCACCTGAGTTTATACTGGTGTCCCCAGACCTTCCCCCTTCCATGGCAAACGTCGTGTAGCCGCTTGCAGCAGCAGGAGACGTTACAAATGTCGACATGTTTGAGGACAGGGAAGCACAGGATGTGTTCGAGCAACTCTGTCGGCAGGTCTGTCAGTTTTTTTGTCTGGGGGTCAGAAATAGTCCCATTTAGACTTGGCTGTCCCTCTCCTTCCACAGACATCGCCATCTTTACTGTTTACCCCGATTACCTCATTGCTTTTGCCCCGCCCCTTTATGGCGCAGGGGGCCGGGCAGGGGGCGGGGCCGTGTTCAGTCAAGAGGAAAAGGGAAGCGATGATGCCTTCACAATCACCGGAAATTGTATTGTTATTTTATGTTAGGCGCAAAATAAACTGCAGGCAACTCAAAAATAAGAAAAAGAAGCTCTGTGCTTAAAGAACTAGACTTTCTCAATAGGCAATAGTTAATTACTGGGACTCACTTATAAGCTGTATAGCTTCACAAGCCACTAATGATTATTGATTCACATACATGACATTAAACAAGAAGAATAGTCTGCACACCTAGAGCGCTCCTGAGAAATCTTATTTAATCGAACCTCGAACAGGTGAGATACATGACGTGACATAAAACTTTACAATACTTTATTTATTCTGCAGTATTTCGGCCTATGGGGAATTCTTCTGTTACAACAACAACAACAACAATAACAACAACAACAACAACAACAACAACAATAAGAAGAATAAAAATAACAGCAACACGCGTGTTACATTATAGACAGTTATTGCATAAGTAAAATGACAGTAATGATCCATTTATTATTTATTCATTTATTTTTTTGGTTAAAAGTCCCATCTTATTTAGGATACTTAAGGCATAAGGTCAGTGGTGCTGATTTCAGAGGGTAGACAGGAAAAACATCTTGCCCAATATTTAAAACAAATGCATTTGTTCCTCAAGACCCCACCAATTGAATGCCCAAGATTGTTACATATTGCTTTTTTTCTGACCAACTGTAGATGTGCTGACAGAGAAAGTACTGGCAATAAAAACTGTCAAAAATCTAGGTGTCATCTTTGACCTAGATCTTAGTTTTGAGCAACATATCAGAAGTGTAAGTAAGATTATTGGCAGGGTACGACAGTTTCTCTCTCAAGCCAATGCAGAGACACTGTTGCATGCTTTTATTTCCTCCAGAATTGATTACTGTAATACTCTGCTTTTGAGCCTCCCCAAATCCCATAGAATAGAATAGAATAGAATAGAATAGAATGCCTTTATTGTCAAAATAAGAATGTACAATGAGATTGGAGGACCACTCCTGTTCAGTGCCATGCAGTAGATAGTCACACTTTCTAAAATATAAAATAGAATTTCTAAAAATATACAGAAAATAAAACAATGTATAAAAATATATACATTTTAAAAATTAAAATAAGTATACACACATAATAATGAAGATGGTGAGTATTGCACTAGTGAATGAATATTGGATATTACACATTATAGGGGTAATAGATATTGTTCAGTGTGAGTAATATAATATTGCACAGAGATGTGGGTATTGCACAGTTAGAGTGGGTGTGTGGATGAGTTCAGGGTGGTGATGGCTCTGGTGAAGAAACTGTTCTTGAGTCTGTTTGTTCTGGCTTTGATGCACCTGTAGTGCCTGCCAGAGGGCAGCAGGTCAAACAGTTCAAAGCCAGGGTGTCAGCTGTACTTCATGATGTTTTAGCCCACTTCAGCTGCTCCAGAACTCAGCTGCACGGGTTCTGCCTAAGGCCAGAAAGAAAGCACATATAACACCAATCTTAAAGTCTCTGCCCTCCTTTCAGCTTCAGAGTAGTTTTTAAGATTCTTTAATTGGCTTTTAAGGCTGTTAATAGTTTTAGTCCTCACTATTTATCAGAACAGGTCTTCAGGTGAGGGCTTTTTAATTGTCCCCAACATCAGAACTCACAGTGAGACACTTTCTGTCGCTCTGGTCCATGTCTGTGAAACAGCCTTCCTGAAAACCTGAGAATGCTTTTAAAGCCACTCTTAAGACCCACCTTTCTGACCTGGCTTTTATTTGAATTGATATTTATTTATACTGTTTTACTTCTGCTTACACCTTTTACCTGGTTTTAATTATTTATTGTACTTTTTTGCCCTTTTTAAATTATTTATTGTGTTTTTCTACTCTGTTTTATTGATATGTTGTGCTTTGGTTTTTTATGTATTTATTTATTTGATTTTGCTTCATAACTTGTTGTATGTATTTATTTGTTTGATATACTACTTTGCTCATTTATTGTTTTTTAATGTTCTTGTCTGTTCTCTGGCTTTTCCTCACAGATAGTGCTTCCTCTTTTGTGTTTTTAATGTTTTATATGATGGACTCAGTAGTGATCTGTGTGTGTGTGTGTGTGTGTGTGTGTGTGTGTGTGTGTGTGTGTGTGTGTGTGTGTGTGTGTGTGTGTGTGTGAGATTTGCAAACTTGTATAAAAAGTGCTATATAAATTTTGTTTGTTTGATTTATTAATTAGATGACCACAAAGCACCCCCCCCCCCAATCCTTGAGCTTGACTTAGGGTATGAAAGTGAAGTGCATGCAAACATTCATTTATAATGGCTAAGCTATAAATTGCATGCTAACATACAATGAAATTAAATTAAATTTTAATAAAATTTTACGATTATCGTTTGCCTAGAAACAGTATTCTAAGGCTCTCTTTCCATAATTAACTCCATACTGTCACCATTTTAAGGCCAGTATCATGCATTACTTTATTACAACGTTCTGAGCGGTAAGTGAATGCATCATTCGATGGGCTGGCTAACAAGTGGTTAGCCGCGGTTAGCTGGGGTTTCGCTTCCGTTTGAGTGTAGTTCATGTGTAATAACTTGAAGTGTTTTGAAGTCTTTAGAAGGAATGTTTTGGGTGAGATGCTCATATGTGAACTTTATCGGATACGTGTAAAGTTGGCGCCAGTTAAGGGTTTATATTATATATAATGTTAACGATAGTTAGCTAACTAGTAGCAACCCTAGGACAGTGCGCTATTTATCTGCTTGGAATGAATGTTTTGATGACTTTATTTTGGGAATTAAAGTGAAAAAAAAATACATAAATTCGTAATTACGGGACAATCATCGATCAAAAACATGCCAGTAAAAGGCTTAAAAACAGATGTTACTCGCCTTTGAGCATCCATCGATAGCTGAACGAGAAATAGTAAGGCTGGACAGTCACATGCACAGCTGTGCTTATCTTTCGACTACTATGCCAGATGACTCATCTGCTGTCTTCGCCAGAGCGTGAAAAAAGTTAAAGAAAAATGCCTTGACCGTGCACTCGGCTTGTGAGTAACTGCAGGAGCGACTTCGGATTGTCTGTTTATGAACTATTCGCCATGGCAAGTGCCTTAGCAGCAAAAATGGGATTTAACTCGCTGATGAGAAAGCAAGCCAGGACCTTCAACGTTAGGATCTGCACAATGGAGTCGGACCTGGAGTTCAGCTGCGAGGTGAGACCAATCATAAAACCATTAGGTTGAAGCCAAGAATTACATTAGTGACTATGACCGCAACACAGAGTACAAGTCTTAATGGGTACCAACGTGCACGTTAATGCTACTATGAATGATTTACAACAGTTTAATGGGTACAACAACTGAACGGGTACAGGTGTCGTCCTTTTTAAGATAAATGAGTTTCACTTTTCAACACTAGATGGCAGCAATCAACTGTGACTCGTGAACTGAACAGCCGTAGCTGAGATTTTGGTGATGTTCTGCAGAAGACAATGATCTGGAAGAACTGATGTTCTGCAGCAATGCAATCGGGGAAATGTTAGTTTCAAAGAAGTGGCAAAAACTCTGCGCATTACGAGTATCCAGTTTGGAGTATCCAAAAGTGATTTATGTTGTTTTTGAAAATACGTGTTTTATAATTTTGGCCTTTTTGCGGTGTTTTTGGTTTATCAAATTACTTGGTCATTATGTCAGAATTGGAAGGCATCAGAACGCCTTGCAGACATCATGCCTGTTTTTAAAAGGGAGGGACTCCACCAGAGTTTACAGACAGTAATTACAGCAGCAGCATCATGTGCAGGTTTCTGTTTTCTTCTTTTTCTAGGATGAGGATTCTATCAATTATGGGTTTAGGAAAGAGCCCATAATAAGTATTGGTCATATTGACAAAGTGTTCCTTCAGCCTTGAAAAATGCTGCATGATCCAGGTTGCCATTCCTTGTGCATGGAGAGGTTTTTTTATCCTATTTTATTTATTTATTTTTTTTACAGTTCTTAACACATTTTTTTCATGTCAAACTTGAAAGCACTTGACAGTAGCTTGCACCCTGAGTTAAGTCAGAGGCTAGAGATGAAAGCAGTCCAAATTGGATATGTGTGCCTGATATGCCTCTCCCTTAGTTCTCAGCGGGGTGAGGAGAACATGTATGATTCCCTGCTTGAAACTAATGGTTGTAATGGAAATCTTAGTATGACTAGATCAGGAAAATGCAAAATCTTATGAAAATTTTAATCCTAAGAATAATTTTGCTTTTTTTTTTTTATGTGTTACAGGTCAAGTGGAAAGGAAAAGACCTTTTTGATTTGGTGTGCCGAACTCTCGGACTGAGAGAGACATGGTTCTTTGGGCTCCAGTATAACATCAAGGACACAGTCGCTTGGCTCAAGATGGACAAAAAGGTGACTGTTGTACCTAAATTGGTAAAATAAAAGCAATGCTCTATGTAAATGCTGTTAATATAAGCATCTGAGTCACGACAATAAAAAATAATTTCCTTGTTTGTTTTGTTGTTGCAGGTTCTAGATCAGGAGGTGCCGAAAGAAGAACCCATCACCTTTCAGTTCCTGGCCAAGTTTTACCCTGAGAATGCTGAGGAGGAGCTAGTGCAGGATATCACACAGCATCTCTTCTTTCTACAAGTAACTACACGTTATTCACACGCATCATTGTGCTTTCTTCTCTTATTTTCAGCGTCAATCAGGTCATTCAGTGAAATATTTGGATTTTACCAGATTCTTCTCTGGCCTCGGGATTTGCTTTTCTTATTTTCCTTGACATTATGTCATCTCGGCTGCTTTTTTAAGGCAAAATTGCCACAATATTTCAGCTACAGATGAAGTCCAACATGCCTCCGAGGAAAAGCTTTGGACCACTACATGGGTAGTTGGGAAGAAATGTTCCCCGTTTTCCAAGGGGGGGGGGAGGTGTTCTTTATTTGAGACATTCTTAGAGGAGGACTGCAACTTTCTGACAAAACACCTAAAGCCTTTAAAATTTGGCAAATGCGCTTTTATCTGTGGCTCCCTCATTTTTCTAATCCAGTGCCAACAGGAGCTCTGAATCTGGGCGTTTTTGCTAAGTTCTTGAGCGGAGCGCTCTGTGATACACGTTCTCCGTTGTCTCGGCCGGATTGTGTGTGGCCACTTGGAATTAATGCACAACATATTACAGCTGCCCTTTCTATCCCCTTAATGCTCTTCGGGGATTTCCTGCGGAGCCTGAACACCATTCCCCTCGCACAAGATGGGATTTGTAACTGCGCTCTCATCGTCCACTGCCACCGGTCACATTTATCAATTACCAATTAGACTTTAAGGGCTCAGTTATTGGCCCAATTAATAACATATTCTCTATTCAGTGTTTGTCCCCATAACACTCCCATCAAATGTGCTAGTTTAATGTGACTCTAAACTGCAGTGCACTCCAGCATTTGAGTAGCACACTTATCTACTTAAAGCATATAAAATGTCTCTCTGTGTCCTTAATCCATATAAAGGTAGTTGGAGTATTTTATTTATGCCAAAGGGAAGACCTTGCTTAAAAAAAAAAAGACAAGAAAACAAATAAGTGAGCAGGTGAAGAAGTGCACAGCTACAAGGGGAGACAAATATAAATGTGTAATGCATTGCATCGCTTGTCTTCCTGTTACTTTGCTCCCATTAATTCCCATAATGTCAAGAAGTGTTCTCCGTTTAGTGTCGCGGGCATGACAGGTGGATTAGTCCTTATCAGAAATGGTCACCGAGCCGTACAGAAACACGCACACACGCGAACACATGCAGACACTCATCACACACTTCGGACCACTCACGCAAACAGACACGCGCACGTCGTTGTCACCTCAGCCTGTAATCTTTGCAACAGCACAGTCTCATTTGTAAACCAGATTGCAGCTTCAGCCTCTTAGTGCATGCCGTGATTAGGGGCTGTCACCTCTGGCTCCACACCTTTGTTAGTTCAAAAACAAGAGAAGACAGCGCGACTGGCTTTGCAAATTGATAAGGTTAGAACATTAAATTGTCTTATATAACTACAGCTGAAGCATGTTTGCACCATCTAACCTTACCATCAGGCTTTGTGCTCTGTGTGCAGTTACGCAAGTTTGAAATTCAGTCAGTTTGACGTGTGATGGTATTCAGGTAGTGACACCTGGTGAGAAGCAGGACTTTCATCTGGAGGGACCTCGTTATAGGGTATTGATGCCCATTTTAGGAATTCATGTTATTATTGTGATCCATGACAGTTAAGTCAACACTTGTAAACATGCACCAGTCTTTCCGTAAGCTGTAAAGTATAGACCTAAGCCCTGAATTTACAGCTCTTAATGACAGGAGTGAATTCACAGGCAGAACTAGCAATCCCGGAGATGCCGAAATAACACGGATTATAAAAATGGGCGGTTTTTCCTTTAATTACCATTTGGTGCTTTTCTAGGACTTGTCATTATGTTCTTCTGACTAGAAAGCTGATATTCCTGGAGCAGCTTAATGATAATGTGAAATGCTGTTGGTTTATGTGCTTCCTGGCTCTGTGTCTAATAGGTCCCTATGTGACTGTGATATTTAAATCTTACAATATTTATTTGGAACAGTTTGTCCTGTTTCCAGACCTCTCTGAAGTGATCACACACCAGAGTCTGTAGCAGCGGTGGCTGAAAGTTACCTGGTTTGAAGGCTTCACAGTCACGTCCTTCGGAAACAGTTTGTTTTTTCCACTGTCTTTGAACAAGCACTTAATCCACTTTGAAACACCGCCTTTAGGATGATGATATGCTCAAAGAAATGACACATAAAATTGACATTTTGTCATCTTTTAAATAAAACAGATGAGTCACATGGGATAGCTAAGTGTTGTTGTGGAAATCTTGTAAAATCAGGTTGAATCATGCAGGAAGAGCAGGAGACTCAGATGCCTTATGCAGAACTATTTATTGCATTAAGATCAAGGAGAGCAGAGATGCTTGCGTGTGTTGACATGATGTACCGCTACACAGTGAAAGCTATTTCTAACAGGGTATATTTATACTCACTCATTCTACACATTCCAAGTGTTATTTAAGCAAGGTCCCTGTGTCTGTTCCCAAAATTAGATAAGAGAGCTGGCTCTCAGGCGCAGATGAATCGAGACTGTTCTCTGAGGCTTTGGGCTGCTGGGTCAGCGAGACCTTACCAAATGGAGAAATTAGCTCTAAACAGAAAATGTCTTAGAAGATCACACCTTCTTTTATTAAAGCTTCAAATCCATAAAGTTAGAATCCATATTCCAGGTTTAGCATCAGTGATTAGAAACTCTATATGAAGATGTCTCATTAAAACCTGACATATCCAGGCTCTGGTGCGCTTTTGTATGTGCCAAGATCTCGAGAGCTTTCTGTGGAGTTCAGGGGAAAAACATGATCATATTTGGGAACTCCTCAGGTGAAGAAGAAGATCCTCGAGGAAGAGATTCACTGCCCTCCCGAGGCGTCGGTTCTGTTGGCCTCCTACGCCGTCCATGCCGAGGTAAGCGCTCATTTTGGGACTACAGATCTCATTCTTTGTAATTTTCAAACAAGATCCATCTATTAATCTCATCTGTGCTTTGATGTTTTTCATCCCTGCTTTAAAATCTGTGGCTGCAGATGACTAAAAACTTTAAAATCATGGATTCATTTTGTGGGATTTCAGAAGAAATGCAGTTTTTTTTCTGTTTTGTACCTGAATTTAGTGCACACAGACTGTTTACTGTTATCATCTATGGGTCTGACTTCTATAATCTTTTTATATCTGGCTTCCCCCAGAGAAGCTATAAATCATCCGATCCAGATTGCTGCAGTTCAATTTTTGATAAGGACCAGAAGAGCTTATTTCACTTTCAGTGTTGTTTGGCTGCTTCGGCAAAACTAAGAGGTGAAATGTCATGAAGAGGAAGACAATTGGCAACAAAGTTTATTTGAGAGATCATCTTTCTTTAGAGAGCTAGCATATTAGCACTTGCCCTTTTTCGTTAGGTGCTTCGTGACCTTGGATGAAATGTACAAACCAGGAACCCGGCTATATGGACGTGCAGCTTTTTATGTAGCTGTTCTAAAATACAGAACTAGGACCGCTGCTCAAGCAGCATCTACCTGCTGGAGGAGCCACCCAGCAGATGTACAGGCAGCAGGAGGTCACAGCAAAATAAAATGGCACAGTCCAATTTGATTATAAAGTGAGAAGACAGTAGCTAATGTGCAGGCATGGCAGAACAGCTCAGTGTTCAGTTTGGTGGCTTCAGGATTGAATTTTGCTCTTTTGTCAATAAGTAAGGAGTGTTGGAAAAAGAACAAGGAACTCTGTAGGAAGGGCATAGTCTTAAAGGAAGCAATACCCTGTTGGAAAATCGTGCGGTTGGGAACAAGTGGTTTCCCGACAGAGAATTCATAAATCACCCATAATTGATCCAGATCGCTTCTGTCGAAATCCCAGTAAACCAGAAGAGCACATGAAATGAAGGAGGTTGGATCTGTTAAGGTCCTCTTCAAAGGCAGGAGTATGATGAAGCATGAGACTGAAAGGGTGGTTGATGCAACATCTGTGTGTTGTACTAGGCTGTATTAGCAAATTGACCGATATAGGATTTTTAAGAGCCATACCGATATTTGGTGATTTAAAATCCGATATATTGGATAACAGGGAAGGTGGAGAGTGCCCTCCGGTGGACAAATTATGTAACACCAAGACTCATAACATGGTTGAAGGGTGCTTCTCTTCTAAATTTAAAAAAGAAACCGATATATCGGCAAATAGTTAATACTGACTGATTCATCAGCCCTGCTGAAATATCAGTCGGGCTCTAACAAATTTATAAGTCAGATCAGATTTTCTGGATGTCACTGATGGACGTAAACTGTGTTTGTATTCGATAACACACAGACCAACAAGACTCTGATCAACTATTATTGAAGAAGCTTGCAGTGGAGCCACTGGTGTTGGGTCAACAGTCATTCATGCTCGTGTGCATGCTGGTTTGAGCAAAGTAAAGCCAGAGAAATGTGAATGAATCAGTTAGGATCATTGCTGCTTCCTGAAAGTAAAGGAAACGTGACAGTTTGCACTGATGGATTGTCCAGTCCGGCTCAAACTGATGTTTTCAGAGTAGCTTTTGCCAAAGGTTAAGATTCAGGTCAGAATTTTATTTTGTTTCCTTTTACTTAAGATTATTACAATTACTTCTATGTCTGCTAGCTGGTGATGTGTGTATGCCAGTCAATATTGTTTCACTGTTTATTTTTTCCAACTGTTAGCACTGCATTAGGTATATTTTATTAGCACTATAAATTGGATTACGCTACATGAAATGTGCTCATTTTTACACGTCTTTTACTGCTTAAGGATCAAACAAGTTACCTGTGCTCTATGGAAATCATTCCACAGAGAAGAGCGCGCTTGATAAACGTCAAGCGATCTTAAGTTGTTTTGGTTGAAGGATCCCATCTCTCTGAAATCCCCGAGAAAATGATAGGGAGACTGAGGTGCGACTTTTGACGAGCTGACAGGGTCTAGTGAGACTCCAGCTCTACCTCACAGATTTGGCCAAGAGCCCTCAGAGACTCGCCTTTCCATGCCAATTTAACAGGGCTGGGTTAAAAGACTGCGCGGCTCAAGAAAAGTCAGCAAATCAGCGCAAGCCCCGCGCTTTCCAGCAGCAACAACACCAAAAAATATTGGTTCACAATCTGTTTTGATTTAATCAGCAGTCCACTTTGATTAGTGTCAGTCTGAGTAAATTGGCATTGTAAAGGGGAGACAGGTACTTGTTTAGCAGTGCAGCTGCTGAGAGGTTTTTGGCACACGTTTCCCTTCTCCTTTTCTCATCATGAGCTGTTTTTGTGCAGAGCCGCTGTGCAGACAGGGAAGTCGAGTATATCACACAGTGGGATCTACTTTGGTGCTCTGGCTCGTCTTTAATCATGATTATGTCACTCTGAAGACAGCAATAGGAAGAGAGTAAAGGCTTATTCAAGACCGCTTTAATGTTTAAAAGAGAATTTCTTCATAATGTGGATCATAGCTCTGTTCAGGTCACGCAGAATTCGACTGTGTAATCAGTTTTAAGTGTTAGAAGAAAGTGCTGCATAATTCACAGTGGACGCAGTAGGAAGCCATAAAAGCTGCCATTACCTTGCATGAGTTGTAAAGAATGCACAAATCGAGCAGGAAATAGATGGTGGAGAAATCTGTGTGTGGACAGAGACTCTGTTTTACCCGCGCATGGACACACGACACGAGGTAATATACACATGGTGAGTTCAAAGGTAAAATATTCCCGGGCCATAACCAGGACTATTTTCTTCAGTGATCTGACAGTAACATTCAACATGGCCAATAAAATGCCCACTGCGTTCTACATATTCCACATCAAAGTGCAAGTCGCAACTGTGGGAAAAATCTGAAGTCTTTGTACTGTAACAGTGAGGAAAGTCATCTGAAAGTGGTGCAGATTTGTCTGGGATTGGTCGCCCCAGCGTATTCAGCCCAGGAGCGGAGCGTTTAATGTCTCCAACATCCACAAAATTTCATCACAGTATCTGCACGTAACTCTCACAGCTGCCGACTGGTTAGAAAGTGCATGTGCATGCAGTCAGAAAGAGAGTGCACAAATTTGACCTGCATGGGAGGCAAGCCAGGAAAAAAGCCTGTTATGATGAAAATGGTTTGGGGTTGATTCACTGCCTCAGGAACTGGGCAGCTTCCAGTCATTGATTCTGCTGTGAATTTTGCATCACATCAAAGCACGCTCGAAGATAATGTGGGACCGTGTGTCCAAAACCTTTGTCAGAAACAGTGGACAATTATTCAAAAACACGTACAAGAAATAATTCCCATGAAGGGAACAATCCTATCTTATGTATTCAATTTTTACAGACGAATATTTAAAGTGTTCCTATTTTATTGAAAAATTACTGGAAATTTTCATTTTCTGTGTGATTGTGTCCAAAGAATTATCCTCTGTCTTTACACACTGTGTCAAAGATGATATAATGTTTGCCTCTCCAGCAATGTCCATAGGTTACGTTTACTTTTTGTGCCTTTGTAGGTCTGCAGAAGTTTCACTGTGTCCTCTTTTGTATTCTAAGTGGGTGCAGTGCTAGAAGGAGGTGTTGACATGGAATTTCAACAAGAAGCCACCCTGGAAAAATGCACAGGCAGTCATTTTGGCACAGAGGGTATGTAGGGAGTGAGGCTCAGGCATTTGTAATCCACATCGTGCTGAGTGGGGAAGAGCTCTGTTCTACAGGTGGCTTTCACAGGACTAGTTTTCCTGTTTTTATCTGTGTGGCACAGACACAATGACCTCACGTATGTGTGAAGAACTGAACAGAGCTGCTCTTTTCAGTGTCAGTCTGGTTATTCAGTATTCATTAGAAGTTGTCAGCATTACCTTGAGAGTCTTAGTGTTACTTCATTCACCTGCCCAGAGTGACGTAATGGATTACCACAGTCAGATTAGCTCGCGCTAACATTTGTGACTCTGAGGCAGGGAAACGGAAACAAGAGGATACAGACAGCAAGTCGGTGAAACACACCAGTTTAGTCCCCACATGAGTTACACTGAAGATGTACAGCATGTGTAAATATGGTAACAAGGTCTTTCCCGTTTGGCTTCTTGTATTTGTCTCTCCCTTAGAGACAGGGTGAGGAGTGCAGCATTTCGGGAGGGGCTCGGAGTAGAGCCGCTGCGACTCCACATTGAAAAGAGCCAGTTTTGGTGGTTCAGGCAACTGACTAGGATGCCTCCTGGGCACTTTTGGGTGAGGTTTTCCGGGCATGTCCTACCGGTAGGAGGCCCCGGGGCAGACCCAGGACACACTGGAGAGATTATATCTCTCGGCTGGCCTGGGAACGCCTCGGTGTCCCCCCGGATGAGCTGGAGGAGGTGGCTGGAGAGAGGGAGGTCTGGGCTTCTCTGCTTAGGCTGCTGCCCCTGCGACCCGGCCCCGGTTGGGAAGCTTTTATTTTTGTTGTAGTAATGCAACAAGCTGTCTTTAATTTGAGTAACGCTCTTCTTCTCTACTCTGCTATGTTGCATGTACGTGGTGGGAAAAGGGCTTTACACACTGAGTGTAAACAGTTGTACCTGGAAACAGCAAACCAATTATGTAAGATCACTCACTGATGTAAGAGCAGTTTGAAGCTCTCGGTCACAAGCATGTTGACGCCATAAAATATTGCACTTGTGTAGAAGTATAACGTTATTTTGTTGCCAAGATAATTGCTGGGTGAAGAGATATGAGCATAATGACTGGCTGGATTTGGGAAAATCAGTAATTTGAGCTAAATGCTGACATACTTATGGTTAGAATTTGATGACATGCTAATTTAAGTAAATATAATGTTTAAGTTTTCCCTATGTCTTTGTGCCAGCATGCTAAAATTTAGCACAGAATTGTATTCCCAAGAGCCGTCTTGCTCAGAATAATTTGTTTCATTGGCCACAGAGCTTTTGATGTGTTGCTTTGAGAAAATCTGTGTTTCTCTTTTTTTTTGCACGTTATATTGGTTTTCTTTACATGGGGTGGTGTGAGGAATTTCCTTCCTCTGTTGTATTTGGGTGTTATTGAACATAATGTCCATTAATTAGTCTGTGGTGACTGCTGAGCTGCTGCTGCCGGTCGTCAATTAAAAATATTGACACAAAACTATCTTGGACAGTCGATCGCTGCAGGGGGTTTGGGGTTGTTTTGAAATAATTGGAAGGTAAGTAATCAGAAAGAATCGGAGCGCATTGTCACTGGCAAAATACCACCGTGTCTGTCACTGAGCTGAGGCCCAGTGGTGCCGCAATACCGTAATAAGTCTATATATCATCAATTATGAAGCAATTACAAACAAGCAGGTGCTGAACCGAGGGAGCAGAAGAGCGAGGATGGGAAACCGAAATAAAAGGATCTAATTAAATGGCCATTGGCTGCACCAGTCTGTTAGCCACTGCAGTGGTGTTCAGGCTTTGCATGCTTATTACCTTCAGGTCTGTTAAACACTTGTTTTCACACTGTTGTGCACAATAATAATACAACAAAATCCCCAAATTAAAAGCTTAAATGCTTTAACCACAATAAAAACAAGTTTTAGTTCATCTGTTAGAGTCAGACACACGTCAGAAGATTTACACAAAGTGAAAAAATTCCACTAAAAAAAACGATATATATTATATATATAAATATAAAATTGTGCCACCAGTTCTATTTGAAATCTCACATAATACGTATAAGTGTGTCTTGTACATCACCTCTTTTTCACCGGGGTATAACCAAAAAGTTAAATAGTCATAATGGTTGAAATCTACATGAGGAGACAGACACAATTCTTTGTGTAAAAACAGAGTTGTCTAATAATAATCTAGTTGAATTAGACTCAAGAACAGAAAACCTCCAGAGAAGAAAACAGGGGAGTGGAACACTGATTCATTTACAGCCTTTAAGTGTGTTATGGAAATGTTTTTACACTTTGCCTCCATCAGCATCAAAGTAGGCATGCAGCAAACAGTTATGATCAGCCTGGGCCGGGTGTGCAGTTGTCACTGAATATTTGGCTGAACAGGGTTTCAAAGAGTTGGAGTTGCCACACTCAGTCTTCAAGTGCTAAACCCCAGGACAGTGGCAGAGGTAACATAACACAGACCTCTCCTTCTTAAATTTACAAAGATAAAAGAAAAACATGCGGCAACTGTGGAAAATTAGAAGAAACAGGACAAATTTAGTTCTTGAATAATGCAGAGCAGTGAGGTACTATTTTTTTTTTCTGTTTCCCAGAACTTCTTCAAGGTGTTGTTCACCGAGGTTCAGCATTTGGTGACTTTGATGTTTTCCCTCTTGAGTTTAAGCACTCCGGGATGCCCTTGAACGCTATTTTCCAAAACAGTTTACCACAAAAGATGCAGTTCACCCGCGAATTAGCATGAATGGATTACCGATGTAGGAAATTGTAGAAGGGCAGCTCATACACAGAGTTTCACAGTAATACTTTAGTTGGTCGTCTCACAATAAAGAACTATTTGTTGCTCGGTCTAACTCCAAAAATATAAAATACATGCTGTGCAGTAAGTCAGTGTTCATATTAGCCTACTAAAAAAAAACATTTTAAACTGTATCTGAATGTATAATTCTGCCTGTTTTACTGTATCCAGAGCAAATTCCTGCTGCTCCTCAGTCGCAGATGCCTAATCCATCTATATTTCTATTTAAACATGCATGATGTAACTTGTACCGCAGATTTATGCTGATAAGGGATCTCGGTTTTCCCAGAGATGTTTCTAATAACATAATTTATCCCAGCTCCCAACGACTGGGCTGAAATATGTGCAGTGCACATGAATGACCCGATGGCACACCAGCCTCCATTCATCGTCCAGGAAACCATTTTCTTAGAGGTACTCTAACTTATGAACAGCTCCCAGGAGAGACATTGTCTGGGCTGTTATTGGATGAAAGGTGGATAGTGATTTTAATCATTTGGGCACTTTTGCTCCATTTTACAGTACGGAGATTATGACCCTGCTGTTCACAAGCGTGGCTTCTTGGCTGAGGAGGAACTGCTGCCAAAGAGGGTGAGCGATGGCCGTTTACCGGCTGCGGCACAGTTTGGTATCGTGACCATCCGCAAACGTGTGGCTGGTATTGTTTTCACTTTGTGAGGCAGTGTGAACGTGTGTGGCAAAATGTATGTTTCCATGAGCATATTTTGTTAACTCGATAGCATTAGAACAATTACAACAATTTAAAGCTTTACAGGTGAGCAGCTGAGCTCAAAATGAGGCCAGTTTGGGGATGAATGAACTCAGTGCTAATGTGTTTACTCATGACTGAGGATTGGGATATATTTGCCATATTATTGCATTATATGCTTTTTAGGATGTACTCTTGTCCTCTGCTCTCATGTCTGAACATTTAAATCCATTTCAGGTGATTAACTTGTACCAGATGACTCCAGAAATGTGGGAGGAGAGGATCGCCGCATGCTACGCAGAGCACAGGGGTAGGACGAGGTAAAAAACTGCTGCACCGAACTGAACTGGACTGCTGTGAGGTTCCACAGTCATCAGCACAATTTAAGTTTCGAGTTCACACAGGATGTGCCTAAAAGTTGGTTCTGCAAGAAATCTTTCATGCAAAACTGGACTCCACTTGCACAGCGGTGCTCTGTGAATGGAATCTTTCTGAAAAACAGCATTACTAGATCAGCTGTTAAAACATTTATTGCATCAGCTTACCAGTTTGGATCACTTCGGTGTAATTAAATGCCCTCTACAGTCACAAGAAGCAAAATGAATGTTGCTCTTTTGGAGAAAACACTGCACTGTGGATATGACATCGCCCTAATTGCTGAAGTGAAGCTAAAATGACAGGAGATTGAAAATCTATTTTTGTGCCGTTGCACTTTGCTCCACCGCTAAACTGAGCTAAGTTGAAAATGATTAGGGAGCAAGTGTGAGGGATGTGGAGTGTCTTACAACTCTGTGGGTGGTGAGTTTGATGCTGGACAGTGAATTCTAAAAGCCATAAACCTCAGCACTTGGAAAAGTAATAACTGAGTCACTGGTACTGATCAATAACCCTCTCAACCCTGTCAGTGGGAGGGAAGCTGGTGGTCTTCGCGCAGCACGATGTGGTCCTGCAGACCCTTGCTGTAGCAGGAGCTCCCACAAAGGCAGTTGCTTTGATTGCTTCGGCATGTCTTTCTGTTTGTCTGTGGTGATAGCATTAGCATTAGCACATAAACACATCAAAGCAACATGTTCTTTTAAGTAAATCTCTAATGCTCAACCACAGCATAAATCAAGCTTTACCATATGATTTTTTTCCAACCCAGTTAAAATGTGTTTACTCGGCGTAATGCTCTCTCTCTCTCCTGTTAAAACTTTGATGAAGCTTAAATCATCAATTTCCCAACCGCCCATATCAAACAGCCAGTTATTAAGTTTGGGGCCAATCATGTCCTAATTTTTGCTCAGCCATCAAAGTTACTGCTAACAGTACAAAGAGAGGGAGAAGAGAAGAGTTCGGTGCGTTTGTTTTCGCCCCTGCAGTATTCAGAGTCTTGGAGGCATCGGAATAAGTCTTGTTTGCCATCAAGCATGACCTCTTAAGCCTGTTAGGGAATTATAGTTGTGTTTTGTGTCAGCACTGTGCTTATGTTTTCATCCTCGCAAGAGCTATGTGGCAGAGTTTTTATAGATCACACAAACATGACAGATGCTGCACACAAAAGCAGAAGAAACAAGGTCTGATCTCCTGTTTCTCTCTGCTGCACCTCCTCTCCTCTCCTCCCACCCTCTGTCTTGCTCTTCTTCGTTCCACTGGATCCCCCTCAATCATTTTCTCTCTCTTTCTGTCTTTGAACTAGGGATGAAGCTGAGATGGAGTATTTAAAAATAGCTCAGGACTTGGACATGTATGGCGTCAATTACTTTTTAATCAGGGTGAGTCACTGCTGCCTCGCTGTATCGTCACAAAGTCAGGTGATGTAAGGGATTGGGAGGTGTGTCAGTTTCACCATGCTGTTAAATGAAGTGGTGGGAAAAGCAGTCTGACTTATAGTAACTGTTTAACTGTTTATTCTCTTACTTTTAAGCATTTTAAGACAAATTGATATGCTTTAGGTTAAATAAAGTGCTATTTAGCACAGTTTTCCAGATGAGTCATCACAAAATCAAACCTATAAAGAGCTCTTAATAAACGGCGGCTCTGGCCTTGATCAGTGTGTCCTCTAAAAGCCGAGACATTTGAAAGCACCTCCAAAAAGTCGAACTCAGCTGGCGTTCTCCAGCACAAGTCTAGCAAACAGATCTGGCAAGCAGCGCCATCACAAAGCCACCTCCATTTAATGCAGATACAAATGAATGCCGGCTGCTCGCTTGCTAGTGTCCCCGAACAGCTGGTTAATAAAAAAGCTCTGTTTATTCTGTTGATGTGCGTCAGAATAAAAAGGGAACAGATCTTCTTCTGGGAGTAGATGCCCTGGGGCTGCACATATACGAGCCAGACAACAAGCTGACACCTAAGTGCTCCTTTCCTTGGAATGAGATACGCAACATCTCCTACAGCGACAAAGAGGTGGGAGACTCTGTGGCTGAAGCTCATCATATAGATTTATGGGACAAAAGTGAAGTAATTGAAGTCATGTATAGGAGATGATTTAGTATCATAGTTTAATGAGTGTGATCTACCACTGTTCATTGTCAGGTTTTATTGTTTCTATTATCTTTAAGTTATCTAAATTTATAACAATTTGCAATCAAAAACATCCGTTATTAAATTCTTAAATTAGCAAATAATTGTTTTGATAAAACGTGCTATTCTCGTTTCTCCAATGTTTAGTTTACAATCAAACCTCTGGACAAGAAAGCCAATGTTTTCAAGTTCAACTCTTCACGGCTGAGAGTCAATAAGCTGGTGAGTTCAGCTCAGCTTGTTTTCACCGTGATTAATAAGTACCACTTTTCTTCAGATCACTCGAGCGGTCCGAACACCAGTATTGATTTTGTTTACCGTTGTGAACATGGTTGAAACCATCTCTCTGGTGCAGATCCTCCAGCTGTGCATAGGGAACCACGACCTGTTTATGCGCCGGCGGCGGGTGGACTCGCTTGAAGTTCAGCAGATGAAGGCTCAGGCCAGAGAAGAGAGGGCGAGGAAACAGGTACTGGTGATAGAGAAGCACAGCGAAGGGAGAGTGGATTCCATTTGTCTTCACCAAAACTTCTGTCCAGATATAAGCACAAATTTTAACCTGAAAATGCTAATTGATTAATTATTTCCATCTCCTGCTCTTAAGCAAGTATTAGGAGTTAGACAAACATCCAGATTAACATTTGCTAGCACTGCCTCTCCAGTCTGGTGCTGCTAGTGGTAAACCATTATAGGACGAAGGGGGTGCATACGTACACGGTAAAGGAAACTCAAAATATCAACGCAGCACGATTCAATCGATTTTTGAGTTTCCTCGACTTGTGATTGTCGCTGTTGATGTTTTTTTCCTCAATATTCCTGTGAGGTAAAAACACTTTTTACACCACTACACCCTGATTCAACCCTCCCATTAATTGGGGATCATCAAGAATTTGTGTCATTAAAGTAGAAATACAAGTTTGAATGTTATTGTTAAGCTCACAGGAACCTCTTGTACACATCACATTCCCAGTTGAGTCCACACAGATCGGATCTTTTAATTTTCTGCCGATTTTACCTGACTTTGGATTATTGTATCTCATTACATTTTCCTGTGCTGAATGATACTTTAAGTCCATGTTGGTTAAACTTAGTCACATTTTCTTTCAACGGTACAACATGTTCTTTTCCACCTTTTTGTTAGCAGATTGTTGTCAAATTTCTGACTGAAACCATTCGGATGGATGCTTTTAGTGGCACAAAATCCACATCCATCCAATTTGACGGTGTTTCATATTTTAACATATCTTTTAATGTGGTTACTTTAATTGCTTGGATCTTGTTTCTAATATTTACAGCAAATCAGAACCTTTTCCACCTTGAATTGATGTGTTTATTGGGTGCACCTGAGCAGCATTTTTCCTCTCTTGGATCTAACTTAGACTTTGGTTTTGTATGTTTTACCTAGTAATCTTATGTTTTACCACACTGCAATGCATCATTCAGGTAGAACGACAGCGTCTGCAAAGGGAAAAGCAGCTGCGGGAAGAGGCAGAGAGAGCCAGGGACGAAATGGAGAGGAGGCTAATTCAGCTGCAGGATGAGGCCCACATGGCCAACGAGGCACTGGTAAGATTCAGTTGGTTGGTTCAATCTAGAATTCACTGTTGTGTTGTACATACACAATACATACATACATGCCAGATTTCAAAACAAAATAATTGAGTTTCTATCAACATCTTCATGCCATTTCCTCCGAGTGGTCATTACACTTCTCTTTCCCACTTGTCTTTTTCTTGTACGTTTCTCTCTTCTCTCTGTTTTTCACTTTACTTGCTCTTTATCTTCTACGTGTGTTTGTCCTTCCTCCTGCTCTCCAGCTGCGTTCAGAGCAGACGGCGGACCTGCTGGCTGAAAAGGCCCAGATCGCAGAGGAGGAGGCCAAGCTGCTGGCCCAGAAAGCTGCCGAGGCTGAGACCGAGATGCAGCGTATCAAAGTGACTGCCATCCGTGGCCAGGAGGAGCGGCGGCTCATGGAACAGAAGATGCTGGAGGCAGAGATGCTAGCCCTCAAGATGGCTGAGGAGTCAGAAAGGAGGTGGGGAGAAGAGGAAGGAGGAGGATTGGGTGGATGTGGAGTGTGTCATGCTGTAGAGACTGTACAGTGTATCTGTTTAGCTTTGTGGCTTTGTCTCAACATGCATCATTTTCAGATCTTTAAATAACTTATTCCCATATCTCACTAACTTTCCCAGAGTTCCGTTATCACCAGCTACAACAGCAAGGCTTGTATTTGTTTTTTCACTTTGCAAGTTTGTGTGTTTGTGTGTGTGTGTGTGTGTGCGCGTGCAGAGGTTGCGTGTGTTTCCTGAGACAGCTACTGTCACAGAAACAACCACAAAGGCGGTTTTGAGTACTTTGTCAGGTGTTTATATGCCTGTGGACAGATACTGCCAAGATGATGGTCGTACAAATTTGCACTCACAGTCAGAAATCATTAGTAGTTGACATCAAAACGAGGGCCCGTGTGGCCCGACAGCACAGAGGTCCATCAATTTGCCTGAAGAACATTAAAGAATAAGAACTTAGAACTTGTTCAGAATCTTTTAATTTCAAAGGCTTCGTTCTCACAGGAGTCTGCAGCCACCGCGCTGCACACAGCGGAAAAAAGGGGGAGAAAGCTTTTGTTCAGCAGCTCTCTCTTCAGTCTGAGGCACAGCATTTCATTCGTGTTAGTTAATTGATAGCAGCAATAACAATTGATGTGGGAGACCCTGTCAAAGCGTCTCTTTTACAACACTGTCGTATTTTTTCATTTCTTTTTTCTTTTTTTCATTTTTGTTTCATTCAATCAACATATAAATAATTCTTATAACAACTAAAAAAGAAAAGAAAAATCACAAGAAAATCAAGCAGAAAGAAGTATAAACTTATAATATCTGCCCCATTCACACACACAATTTTTTTTTTTTACATAAAATGCACAAAATTAAAATATACACAACAAAAAACACAAAACATCAACTTATTCAATACCATATTGCTTTATCATGATAATTTTCAGTTTTTGTTTAAATATAGAAAGACATTTAGATTCCATATCTCAGTCAAGATTGTTCCATACATTGACACCTTTAACTGAAATACATCTTTCCATTGTCATCGTTCCAAATCTTGTTTTTTAAAAAAAAAAAAAAAATCTCAGTTCCTTTTAAATGATATTTAATTTCTCTTTTAATAAATCTGTGTTGAATATTGATCGGTAATAAATTTTTATGCACTTTGTACTTAAAATACTGTATCTATTGACAAATTGATTTAATCTAGTAACGAACAATTTCTCTAAAATTTTTTGATATGGTATGGTATTACCTTGGCAATTTTCATACTTTTAATAAATATTCATACCAACAGAATCATCAGAGGCCTTATTTGGACACTGTTGTACAATTTGCATTATTTCGCTCATCTCCACTTTATCAAGAAAAATACTATCAACATTGTGTTTTTTAAGTGCCACAATACTAAAAGTGTAATTTTTGTGTTTATCTGTTCTTTGCAAAGCAATTTTGACTTTTTTTTTTTTTTTTACATTCCTGTAGCAGTCAGCTGGATATAAAAAGATTGGGATTTAAGTGAGTGATTTTGTAAAGCTTAATAGATGCCAATCAATTCATTTACACACAAAAATATTATACATACTAAGAGTATCATTTTACAGCCTCTACTTCACAGATTATTAGGCAATCATTTCAAATGGATACCATTAACCACTTGTCGGTAACTGAAATTTCTGGATGAGCACTTTTCTGCAACAGAGAAAATTTAAACCTGTGGTGCTCAACATGTAAATGACTCTGTCCACTCAAACCCTCGAGGCACGCGGCTCCCCCACATCAACGAGGAGCCACGGAATGTTCAGGCACACAATCAAAAGAAATGCAATTACTCGCATATAACATCTTTATATCTTTGTGCACATACTCGATGGTGAAATAATGCAGTCAGAAATGATTGTCTTCTGGGGTCACACATCCATCACCTACGTAATAAGAAAGTGACACTCCTGGTTCACTGAGAGAACCAGTGTACCAATTATGTAAGATAATTTTTGGAGTTGGTTGAGATAATTCTGTTTCCTTGGAAGGACTGGGAGGTGAATGAAAGTATTAAGTATCAATCTCTCTGTCTGTTTATACCTCAGGGCCAAGGAGGCTGAGCAGCTGAAACAGGACCTGCAGGAAGCCAGGAATTCTGAGCGGAGGGCAAAACACAAGCTGCTGGAGATTACCAGCAAGGCTGTCTATATGGTAATTGACATGGGACACACACATGCTCGACGCTCATGTATTCTTAAAGCACACAGGTACATAAGATAAGTCATGGAATACACGATGTAGCTGACGTCAGATATGAATGTTCACGATCAAACAGGGAGGTTGAGACTATTTGTTATTGGTTTTCAGAAATACGTCAATAAGCCAATAATCAAGTAAAATTACCATATAGTTCCTCATATTACCTCCTCAATTATACCATTTTACTCTTTGTTGTGTGCACATAGGGTCAGAAAATATATTAAAAAAGCAGCATACTCTCACATTATTGAAAGTTAAATGGGGCGCTTGCTCGAAAAATGACTAATACACCATTCATTGCAATGTAATATACTTTTAATGTAAGTGACATTTCTGAAAATGATGTTTCCTCCATAGTTCTTGGATATACTTTATGTTTCATATCCAAAAAAGGCAGAATCAGTGTCATAAACAAAGTAGCAAAATAACAGCTCACGCAGACAGAAAACATGTTCCGTAGAAAGCCATTAAAAAATACATGCGCATATAACAATATAATATAAAACACAAAATTGGACATGCGCTGCAGATTCACCCCAATCAGGAGAATCGGGTGTTTCTGGGCTTAAATATGCCACGAGCAGATAGGGTTACCAGATTTCTCTCGTCTCCCAATAACACACCTGTTCACACGCTGACACACGTTTTCCTGCAAAGCCACACAGAGCAGGAGCTACTTGCATAAGAGCAGGCAGCGCATAAGGCAGCCTACACAAGGACTTTCAACATGCTAAAAACCCACACATTCCACATTCATCAGCCTGCACACATGCACTCACGCACACACTCGCTCACGCACAAATACATATTGAGATACTGGTGATTGATAGAATATATGATGACACTTATCCGCTTATGAATGAGGATCCTACACAAAAGACATGCTACCCCTGGAAAATAAAAAGTCGTCATTTTTTGAGCAACAAGTCCGCACAATTACACTAACACAATATTATCCATGAGCATTCCCGTCCTGCATTTTCTGCCAATCCAAATTTATGTTGATTGGATCCACATAAACTTGTATTTATAATGTGTATTAAGTTCACTTATTATCCAGCCAGCTCCTGAGGTGGCATGTGATGAATGCATTTCAGAAATTTGGTCAAGATCTAAAAGCATATTTTTATGTGCTCATGGGGCCTTCTTCACTCTGATTCATTTCTCTGTTACATTGTGTCCTTGTGTCCTATTTTCACACATCTTTTTCGTGCATTCTGAAATAACCACATATTGTAATCTTCTCTTTTTATTCTCTTTCTCTGTGTTGTTTCTCTCTCTACCGTTCCTTTATATTCCTCAGTCTTTTTTTCCCAGATCTTCTTCAATGTGCCATTTTATATACCTCCACCTCATTGTTTTTTCCCCCCATCACAGTCCCCAGGACTGCCACCTGACAGCATGCCTCAAGATGTGAGCTTCAGTAGGGAGAACCTCAGTTTTGACTTTAAAGACACTGACATGAAACGTCTGTCCATGGAGATCGAGAAGGAGAAGTGAGTAGCCAGTCCTCCTGTGCTGATCCTACTTATTATTTTTCTCTTTTCACAAGTTTAAACTGCACTTTTACACTTTCTGGTTTTGTGGTTCGACTTATTTTTAATTCTTTGTGAATTCATTTTTCGTGGAAGGAGTTAAACAGTTGGAAAAAAAAATACATATTATGGGGTACTTCTGAATAACCTTAGAATGTGCTTGAAAAAGATTTAAATTGGTGCAGGAGCACAATCGTTTTAAATATGCACATTTTAATTCAGGACTCAGGTGAATATTTGACCCTCAACATTAGCTGCAGCTGTTCCGCCGCTCACATTTAGCAATTTTATTTCAGTAGCTCTTGTGGGTCACTGTTTGCAGACAGGATAAGGTACATTTTGACAGGCGTGACCCTGGCTGTAGAGGTGGGTAAATTACCTTGGTCTTAGTTGTCATATAATTAGGTTTTTAAAATAAATGCAATAAGGAGTGGGACTGCAGGGCAGCACCTAGCTGGTAATTGTTCACAAACTTGAAGACTGCAGCAGAATTGAGAGACTCATACTGTAAAAAATGATTGATTTCTGTTTTCTTTTGTTGTTTCATTTTGGTATTTCTGGGAGCTGTGAACAAAGGACACAGATAAACATCACGAGAGGAGAAAGTGATACATAAAAATTTAATTAAAAAAAACATAGATGCACTGGAATATTTGGGCACCAAAGCAAATACAACAAGAAATTTAGAAAAAAAAAAATCAATAATGTTCCTTCAGTTCACCTGTTAGAGGTTTAATGCACTCCACCCACCCTTTAGTTTAAAAGTGAACCTTTCCTTTATTTAGATCATAGCTGTGGCATCTGTCTGGTTATTTGTGTTTGGTCCAAGATGCATTGTTCATCTTATGATCAGAGGCTTTTCCCAGCTAACAATAATGTACACATTAAATGTTTGTCAATGCCTTTTGCTTCTGTTGAGATTCAGCCCAAGCTTCATCTTTACTAAATTAGCGCGATGTTGCGAGTGCAGAAATGTGCCCACTGGGAGTGGAAAGATCTGCTGGTTCATTTCAATAATGACCAGCATCCTGCCAAGAGCAAATTAGTGGGTCAAAAATGAGCAGATCTGATGAGGGAGCAAGAGGGTGAGAATCATGGACTAAATAAAATATTACAGTGTGCATCCAGGTTTTACTCATTTGTGTCTGTCTGAAATAGCAGTTCAGGTCAGTGAGAGGCAGCTGATTTATCCAGAGAAGAGCTGACCTTGACCTGCACCATGTGTAAAACACAAAATATTATTTACAGTCAGATCCGAGCCATCTGTTAGTTAATGAAGATACTGTTAATGTGCCTTATGCAGACATGTGTGCGCTGCTCCTGTTTTTTTTATGCAGAGTGAGTGAGGCTACAAATACGGAGTAATATCCTCTAACACACTAACACAGGCCCATTAATAGTTGCAGGGTGATAGAAATTTTAATATGGTATTAAATTGCACTGATAGAAGTAAAAAAAAAAAAAGAAGAAAGAAAAAAAGGAATTACATGAAAGTCACTGCTGAGAAAACCCATGCAGACTTTTTCATTGTGCAGAAGTGTGACTAAAAGCCTAAAACACTGAGGAAAGTGACTTCCTTGTATCAGGATGCTCCTCCTCCATCCTTCTGACACTCTGTGTTCAGTTCAGTTCTGCTCTGTTCCATCAAAATAGCAGTGTTAGAGAGGACCAGAAATACAGGGTGGGGACTTAGTGGATGACACTACGCTCACACCGTTGAGCTATCCACCCATGCCAATTATGCACTTGCTCTGATAACATCCCCCTCTCTCATTCCAAACAAAGGAATGCTTCTACTGGCAATCATCGCAACCACAGGTGCTTTTCTCAGTCTTAAATTATGCACAATTTGCAGTGAATTGCATATCACAAACCTTAGTACATCACGTTTGTGTGATTCATGCAAATATTCACCTCCCAAAATTTTGCACTCTGAAGAGGAAACTCCTGTAGACACATATGCAATAAGGCCAGACACAAACATACCCGTCATAAACCTGATGCCAATAAAAACATTTCAGTAAAATGCAACAGTAGCTTTTTAACGCCAAAAGGCGCAGACTGTTGGTGTGTGTGTGTGTTTAAGATGGGTCGTAGTGCCTGATGTATGTTTACAGCAGTTCTGGATGTTTTGGCAATTCCAAAAAAAATATCATAGTAGCTGGCAACAGCCACAGTTCTTTCAACACAGCTTAACCATTACTAAAGTGTGCTTTACGTGGGAAGTGATAAAAATAATCTATTACATTTTTCCAGCACACTTTTTTCCTTCTGCATTTACAAGCAAACCCCAGCTCCACTTTGTTACAAATTCTCCACACTGTTGCCAACTTTATTTCAATAAGAAGAGTTCATTTGAAAGGAGCGAACGTGATTTATTGGAGAACAGAGGTTGAGTTTCTATTTGACGATTAGACTCGAATGAAACTACACAGCAGAGGAGAGTGCAACAATGGTGGGAAGTAGAACAGGACCCCCCCCGGAGTCTGGATGTTCATGATGGCAGAAATGAAGCAGGTGGGTCACACAGATGAGAGTCTGAAAGGCAGAAGAACAGAAGAGCAGTGAGATCTAAAGCACATGGAGCGGAGGCCGATTGGGTCACAGAAGGTTGGCAAGAAACTGTGTGATAAAAACGAGCGATGACGACAGAATTGAGTTTGACAGTGTGGGAAAGAGGAAGCAAGGAAAGAAAAGACAAGCAGCACCAACACCCAGGAACTCAGGCAGATACTGGAATGCAAACCTTCCTCACTGCATAAGGTTCATTTAGTGGATTGTTTCTCAAAGCGCCGTTAGCATTTTTTAATGCACCGTACGACAAGTCCGAAGAGGAGAGTTACACTTTTGTAGAAGCAACACATTCAGTTCACCACATGTAAATGTAATATATCTCTGAATATATTATCATTTTTATTGCGAGTAGCTGAAATCAAAGCTTAGCTGTTGCCGTTAGCTTTTGTGTACAGTTAGATTACATCACAGTTATAAAAGAAGAATTTCACACTCATGTTCTGTTGTCTGACACCAGAAACTGAAAAATACGTAATGAAAACAGCTTTCTTGGGTATTATATGCGAGGACAGAGGACCAGCTGACACAGTGATGTCATGGATATGCTAATTACCACGAGATGCCACTGCGGCAGGCTTTAGCTACTTTCTGCAGACTGTTGGCAGGAGAGGAAAGGACATTCTGTCTTCGTTTAGACTGATTAAAAAGTGTGTGCTTTATCTCAAAACTTGAATAGACATGGTGTCTTTTTGTGCAGTGTGACATAACTCGGTTATACCACTTTTAAAGCCAAAATTATAATTTATCACGTGGTGTAAAATCGGAGTCATACAATGCAATTCTAGAGGGTATTGTTTTCAAATGTTTTTGATTAACTGGATTACAGTGTCATATGCTGAAGGATTATCAGTAAATATTATGTATATCTCTTAAGTATGTTATTATTATCTTTGACCTTATTGCCACTGCACTGATTCCTAACGGGTATGGAAGTAATAGCTGCTGCTCAACCGGCAATTTGTCCACGTATAGGGTCGAGTACATGGAGAAGAGCAAGCACCTGCAGGAACAGCTGAACGAGCTGAAGACGGAGATTGAAAGTCTGAAGCTGAAAGAGAGGGAGACTCCTCTAGACATCATTCACAACCAGAACACAGAGCAGGGGACCAGCAAGCACAGCAACTTCAAAAAGGTAACTACCACCTTAGCCGTGTGCACGGCGGTGCCAGGCTCAGAAACATGCATGGTCCTCCAACATATGCCGTTTCCCCAAATCTGTGTTTACACAGAAATATGTGTCAGTAGGTCTTTGTTGTACATGCCCAACCATCATATTATACAAATGCAGGGTGTTGATTGACAGTGAGTCAGTTTGTAACCACATGTTCTCCTTATTCAGCCTCAGATTCTTTGATGGGAGCTCCTACTGTATATAAAAGAGGGACATAGCAACTGGGTTGAAAAATGGCAAGCAGAGGACAGCTGTGCGTGCAAAAACAAGTCCTAATGAATTTATGGTCTCAGTTGCCAGTTTCAAGTCTTAATGAGTATAAATGGTGTTCATTTTGTGCTCATTCGAGTCAAATAGGAGGTTAAAGTAGGGCGTGCTTTAGGAGGGGTCGCCCTGTGATTGACATGTAGCCGTATGAACATGCAGTGTGCCTTGATTTCTAAGTCACATGCACACCTTGTTCTCACACATCTGGTTCCAAAGACGAAGAAAACGCCACGCTGGAACTTGGCTAACCGACGAGTGATGTCACAGTAATCACGTCCATCTTTTGCTTACAGTCTTTGTGAAAATGTATGTTTTTGTATTTATCTTTAGTCATTAGTATTAGCCATTTCATCTCACCCAGTGCCTGGTTTAGCGATGATATGAAAAAACAGAAGACGTGGCAGGCTCTTAGCCTGAGGGATATTTCATAATTGATTGGTCAAAGTCAGGGGCATTGTTATAAAAAGATTATTTTCCCACTGTCCTCTGATGAACTGGCTGATTAGACTTGTTCTCATTTATCTTGCCACTCCAGCATCGCACTAATTTAAATAAAAGTATCAAATAGGAATTTGGGTTGTTCACAGCACATTGTGTAACAAAAAAGCCCACCCTCCTTCGCTTTGTCTCTGAGTGTAAAATACGCTTGTTGGGGAGTACTAATTGATTTTTGCTTGGTGATTAGTCATTTGGATTGATGGGGGCACCTCTGGCATGCAAGAGGAAAAGGAGCGGAGTTAAAAGTGTTGCTTTAATTGAACCAGAGGCGTTGGCATTTATCTTGTTAGTGAGGGACGGGGGCCAGGCCTCGTGGCGTTGCAGGGAGAAGGGAAAGAAATCAAGAGTGAGGAAGCTAAGTCAGCTTTGCTAAAAGAGGTGAGAAGTTTAGGGAAGGCGGGGGGCGCACTAAAAATGTTCAAAGGGAGAGGAGTTTGTGGGAGGCTGAGTCACGGATAAGTTCCAAGAATGCACTGTGAAGTTAGTGACCAGGGGGTGGTGGGGGTCAGGAGGAGACGGTGGGGAAAGAAGAGCAGAGGGAATGTGGAACGAAGCACAGATCACCGAGCCCAAAGCATCAGGACCGACTGCAACCCCAGGCAAAGTTTCCTCCACCCGGACTCACTCTCCGTTTGGATGATTAATGATTCCCTTTACACGGCCCAGTGCCTTTGCACTTCTACCAGGCCACAGGTTCTGCTTTGTTTGCGCCGGGCCTTTCAGGAGAGCTCATTCTCAATAAGTAAGTCTCAATACACGAGCTGCAGTGATTTTGTGTGAAGTTTAGGAGAGGCAGTGCTGTTTTTATGCTATATATGGCAGTCCATTCAGACCTGAAGTGGCACGCAAAGGAGGCTAGCTATTATACTAAACATCACACAAAAGCATTTCTTTTCTGGAAATAGCTCGCTGCTGTATCACTCACAGCTCTAATGCCTGGAACATTGAGTGAAGTGGAGACTCGGACCAGCGTGCAGCAAAATACTCGAGTTAGACAGATAAACACGCAGTCAGACTTCCACACTCACAAATATAGTTCAGGCTTTCTGTCAGCAGGGACAATAGAAGGTGATCAGTAAACATTACACTGCAAATCCATCCCTTTTCCACACATTATCTCTCTGGATTTGCTTAAGTCCCTCAGTCAGCACATTCCCCAGAAAAAAAGCCCCAAGATTTCCCGAACTGTCCTCCTTCATCCCCCGTGTAATATTTACTTTGGCAGCTGCTTTAATTCCCTTTACCCTACAGATGTTAGAGAGAGGAACAAGTTTGCCCAGCCAATTTGCCTCGGCGCTCTCCTACGCAGTATTAGATAAGTCAACGGCTAGCTGCGCCTGAAGGGTTAAAGCACAGCCAGTGACCTGAATTAATCCATCAGCAGCTCATTTAAACCTGGAGAGAAAGACAATTAACAGTTCTTTCACTGACTGGTATTGATCTCCCACTACTCTCCTCATCTGTTTGATTGTCTGTAGCGAAGAGCTTGGAAAACCTACAAAGTTGTTCTGCACCATGATCAAGTTGTAAGCCCTAATAGAGGCGGATTTTCTTATAGAATTATAATTGATGTAAGATTGCATTGCATGCTTTTACACCATCAGAGATTCATAACAAACAGAATAACCTTGGGGCTATTTTTACAATAAACACACCAAAGGCTCTCCAATTATCCTCTCCTTATGATCATTTAGTCTTTTGATTCGTTTGGGGAAACAGGTCAGGTTATGCGTTTTGCTATTCTAGTGTCTAATTAAAAGCACTTCATCAGAGAAATGACTGTATGCATGGACACGTATGCGTGTACATTCAGCACTACAGCTTCCTGCTAACCTATTTTTAGTCAAATCACACATTTTTAATTGTGTCGGTTTCTGCAAGCTTGCTGACCATCTGTGCTCTGGTTTTTAGCATCTCTCAGTTGAAATTCAGGGTCTTGTACAGACTAGTTGCTCACAGTGTGTGTACACCGAAGGATTAGATCAGGCAGAAAGGCTAAGGGAAAGGGCAGGTGATGACTTTCATGATCACAGTCTCCAGTAAGGATTTCTGTCTTTTTACTTATTTTGCTTGCTTGCCAGAATACTCCTCCTCTTTTGCCTTTTTTTTTTCATAAACCTCACCACACCTTTGTTATTGTCCCTTACACAG
Organism: Cichlasoma orientale; assembly: GCA_034780415.1. Lineage (NCBI taxonomy): Eukaryota > Metazoa > Chordata > Actinopteri > Cichliformes > Cichlidae > Cichlasoma > Cichlasoma orientale. The sequence continues at coordinate 288,920 of JAVDPK010002607.1, forward strand.
CTAACACTACAGAGCACTAAGTCCAGGGTGGCCTTCTTTGAGGAACTTTAAACCACAGAGCTGCAGAGATGGGGATGAACGGCTGCCAAGAACCTCTTCTGTCTGCATTCCCCGTCAGGTGAAGAGAGAGAGAGAGATCACACTGCAAGCCCGCATGCTTCTCTTCCTCCTAAAAAAAAAAAAAGTCCTCTGCCTTAATCTGAACCAAATCTGGGTGCCTTGTATGTGCACAAATAAGAACGCATGCCTAATGTCCCTGCACTAAATCAATGAGTGCGTGTTTACAGTGAGAGTGTGTTTGAAACAGCACAGTCTCCAGGAAGTTTTGAAGTGACCTCGTGTGTGGGATTTATTAATGTCAAAGAATAAAGGTTGACAGTGGGGGGGGGGGGGGCTTCTATCCCCCTCTGAGTCTCTGAGGTTGTATTTGTGGTGCTTAAAGTGGTTGTTATGATGTTCAGTGAGGCTGACCTGTATTATCTGATTCAAGGAGAAATTAGCAGGAACTGATCTGAGGACGAGAGGTGGTGATTATGTTTTGATCCTACCCTCAACCAAATATTTAGTGTCGTAAACAACAGCTGATTGTCTCAAACTTCCCTCTGCTTAAACACTATTTCACTTTTTTCTGATGATGCCGGTGGATTCCTCCTCTGAAATTGAATGTTCGAGCATTAAACACAGATCCTTTCTCTGCCGTTACACATTTAAAGAGCCATTTATTTTTAATAGGGGTCGTTTATGATCTGTGCTGGCTTTTTATCGACACTAAAATTCACCTTCATAACCGGGAATTTGTGTTGTGAAAGCAGTGTTTAAGTCTCAAAAAGCATTAGAGAGTGTTAAACATGAGGACCTGCATGTATGTGTTGTGTACATAGAGATGTCACGCTGCGTATCTCTTGCTGCCTGAGCACGATTCCTGTGTCCTTACTGCGTGCACTGGTTGTACTGGGTGATTCTTGGAATTTAAACTGGATGAAGGAATTTTGATATATTAGATGTGAGCTTTTGTCACATCTAAGATCCATCTCAGTTTTACTTTTTTTTTGTGTGAAGACAACCACTTTTTTAAAACATAAATTTGCATCTATTTTGAATTAATGTGTCTTTCCCACTGAAAGCAATTTATTTTGGGGGAATTATAATGTGGCAATGTATTTTTTTTCTTTCTGACTGCATTTAACAAGGATAATAAGCAGTATTTAAAATGAAACTGTGGGTGTTACAGTTTCAGTACCTATATTACCTACCTATATATTTTCTTAGAAACATAACAATTTGTATGTTTTGCATATAAAATAAAAGCATATCAGGTATGAATATTTTGTGTTTTGACTTTTTTCCCATCAAATGACTTTGTTATTTTGGGTTTGTGATATATCCGGTGCAGCAAGCCTTTTTTCATTTAACCCAAACAGACTTCCAGTTACACCTCTGAAATTAATCAAGTGTTATGTAGGCACCCTCCATCTTGTGTCAGATCGCATACACGACACTGCCAAAAGTATCCACTCATCTGCCTTCGCACACATGAACCTGAGTAACATCCTTAATCCAGAGGCTTTATTATGATGTGGGCCCTTTGCAGCTATAACAGCTTCAGCTCTTCTGGGAAGTCTTTCCACAGGTTTAGGAGTGTTTATG
>JAVDPK010002607.1:303169-315826 GCA_034780415.1 Cichlasoma orientale
ACACACACACACACACACACACACACACACACACACACACACACACACACACACACACACACACACACACAAAGCTCAGTGTCAATATCACTGCAGGTGGAATTAAGTGGGTAGCCCATTTCCTCACTGCCTAACAACAGCACTATTGGAAGTAGCTTCAAAATAGTCCCAGGGCTGAGCTTAAAGCATTTGTACCAGGTCCCAGAGAAAGGCTCATGTAAACAGATGCCAGGAGTTGCCGGCAGACACAAACAAAAGATAAGACAGACGCAGAATGTTTGCATCTTCCCAGCAAACTAGAGATAATGCAGTTTGTTTATTGTTCCAGTTAAAACCTCCTCTGCGTTTCCCCCGTTCACTGCTGAGACGCACAAGAACACCGAAGAAAAAAATCTGCTTAAACTTTAATTCATACACGCTCCTGTAGTTCATTCCCTCTGTTTTATGACCATAAGGAAAATCTTTGGAGCTATAAAGGGAGGCGCATCTTACAGTACTACAACTCTATAAATCAGCCCCACGTTTCTTCTGTTGCCAGCAGACTCTCAAAGTGTCGTCCCAAACCCCCCAAAACACCTTAATTCATTTAAAACCAGTGTGGAAAACTAAATGTATTCATCAGTAGTCAATAAATTCAGGCATTAAGGCAAATGAATCCATTTGCCATACTTAAGCAAGCTGCTAGAAAAAGCCAAACAAAAAGATAACTCACCAGTCGTCTAATAACTGAATTTTCTGCCCATTGTAATGGCTATTTATGGAAGGAGTAAATTAATTCATAACAAAAAAGCTAAATATCACATTACCATTATATTCTGCATGGTATGGCTACATGTTAGTGCAAATTAGTCTCAGGTGTTTCATATGCTTGCAGGTATCGCTCAGAAAGGCAGGCAGACAGTATTTGACGTGATTTGCATTCTATTTATAGACACTGTGTTTGGAACTGAGGCGTTTTTGTATAGATGAAGATTTTAATGAAACTTGTCTTTATTTCTGCTTTCAGCGCACTGGTTTCAGTAGGAAAAGATTCTCTTAATCACCGTCATAGAAACATGAAAGCATATCCTGACCCCAACCTGTCACAGAGCGCCAGCAAGGACAAATCTCTCACAGAGCATTTTGAACTCACCAATTAACTGTCTGCAGCAAGTGAAATCAACGCAGCCTACAAAGATCTCGCTCCATTTGTCCACACTTGTGGTAGAGTGAGGGGGCTTTCCTCGTCTCGAGATCAAACACAGATTTGGCTGCCCCCCCCGGCAGCAGAGAGCCGAGATGTTGCAAACAGGACGTGACTGGAACAATGAGACCAAAGTCACTGACACTCACAGCCAGATTTAGCGAAACTGCATTTTTAGCTTTGTTTTATTTTATGAAATGTCAATAAGTGATACTTTGAATGTTTGTAGTTACATCCATATCATCAAATGAATGTGTATGAACTGCGTTAGTTTGATTTATGTCAGACAAAAAGACGGTGTGAATGCTCTCAAACAGCCAGCAAGGCTCAAATCTGTAAAGTCTGATTATTTGGATGGTGAAACTATCCATTTTTTGCTAGTGGACAGGACTAACTGCAGAACTTGTTTACTTCATAAGAATGCATTTGGAAAATTGAATAATCAGACCTTTACACTGGATTTTGTTCATTAAATGAGTTTTGCTTTCAGTAGTAAGCACTTAACGTGTTATTGGGGGTTCTTTTTCAACATTTTTAGTCATTCCCTCGGCAGTTTTTGTGACTACAAATCATCTTGACTGACAGCTGCTCAAAAAAGCACTGACACCACTGTGTTCCTAATGGCACAAACTGCCTGTGAGGCGTTGTTGATGTTTCTGCTTGACTCCTACTGTAGCTGCAGCAGCAAAATTGACTCATTTCTTCGCCCTGAGGTGGAGGGTTGACTTCCATTCCTTTGGAAATACTTACATGAATACAAATGAAGATATTTAAAGACATCGGCATCTGCTTGGGAAGACAGAAATTATGCATATAACGTATCGCTGGTGCAGAATCAGTGGGCACTGTGGGGGTGTGCTTCTAAGGGGTCAACTGAGATGATTTTAAAGCATAAGAAGATTTTGAGAACATATAACAAATGACCAGAACCGATGGATGAAGATACGTCGGCTCCTTTGTGTGGAGCGTGCAGACGATCCAGAATTGTTTACCAAAACCAGACACTTATTTTTCTCTCCTGTTCACATCAGCTATTGACTGCTATTTGCATGCTCTCTCCTAGGAAGCCAGAATTAGCTCAATTATTGCTCTCATACAGACCCCCCACCCCCCTCCCACCACCATTGTGCTTTACCCTTAAATTGGATCCCTCTAAAAAAATGGCTCGTTTCCTCTTGCATAGATGAGCGCTTTCATACCCTCCTGCAGAAGAGTTTCTTTTTATCTAAACATTCTCTCTTGCAAAAAAAACATTGAAATAAAAATTAACAATAAAGTGAATCAAGATAATAAATGAAGTGCCTTCCTACTGCCGAAACCATTACGCTTGTACTTACAAATCAAATCCTTTTCACATCGATACGAGTCTGCCAAACATCATTTTAAAGCTCAGAGGGCTTTTGTTGATTAACAAAGAAGGACGTGCAGCAGCACCGACTGCTGTCATTTTTCACTCGCTCCAAAATAAAAAAACAAGCCAATAAAGCCACCGAGTTCATTATGAGTTAGATTTTTTTTCCTGCTATATTTGTGATTACTGATACAGGATGATGAGATAATGTTACGCATGTTTTAAGAAAGATGGAACACCTGGCGGAAAAGTGTTTCCTGATTGCCATTAAAAAAGAAAAAAGATTAAAAAAATGGTACACACCTGGGAGGAATAAAGAAACAAGCGAGAACATGAAATCAAAATCGTCCATTACAGAAGAGAAAATGGTTTGTGACATCACAGATGTGTCACTTGGGATGACCATAAAAGCAGCCTCCTTGTATATAATCAGGCCAAGGATAATAAATCTCACTGCTCAGTTCTCCACCACACACACGCTACCTGATGCAGGGTCGTCTTACACAACCTGTAAGACAAACAGGCAGGCAGGCAGGAGGGGATTTCAAAATGGATTTCATAAATGTATCACCTGCCTGGATGGAAAAGCTCTCCTTGACATAGATGGTGAAAAAGATGTCAGCATAAATGAGCCTCTTCTTGAGGGTAAAGCGCCCCCAGAACCACAGGTGTTACCACAGGCTGATAAAAAAGACAAAAACAAAACAAAAAGGCTATGAGAAAAATATATGACTGTTATGATCATTTTGTTAGCGTAATTTGATTAATGGAGCTGAATAGCAAGTATATACTGTATCTATACTGTTAAGTAGCTGTTAGCTTAGCATAAAGACTGCTGGCAATAGGCCCGGTTTTATTTGGAGGTGACTAAAGGTGCTTCTTTGCTTCATCGGTATAAATCCAAAGTATTAAAAGAAATTATTATTATCATTATTATTATCATTAGTGATTATTAGCCTATTTCTTAGCTCTGAGCAGATGCCAAGCAGAGATGTGAGGTTACCGACCAATAAATAAATAAAAATAATCATCCATCCATCCATTTTCTTGGAGCAGAGTAAAAAAAACCAAAAAACAATTAGTTGTGAGCCAATTAACAATTGGCTCACAACTCCACTTAAACAGGTGATTTATTGGTTTCGCACTTCAGTTTTTTTATGGATCAAACAAACAAAATCAGGTGTTTCAGATGTATTCAGATGTTTTTCTGTGAACAAACCCCCTTTTATCCAGTCTTTGTGCTAATATGAGAAATAAACTCAAGCAAATAAGCTTTTCCTCCAATTTATTACCTAAGCAGAAAAAAGTCTTTTTTTTTTACATTCGTCTGTTCCTCATAACGAGTAAAAGGAAAAGTCTTGAAAATGGCATTTATTATTTTCCCGACACTTGTTGTAGTTTCTATATTTGACCTTTTGATCACATCAATATCCAATATATAAATTCTCAGTTTATCGGTGATCTGGCACAGCACTCCACCGAGCTGGGTTTGGGTGATAAACACGTGGCGCAGATAAACGGGGAATATCATGAAATGCTTTGATTATGGCTGCCTGGTGGCTTCAAGTTAAGTCATTTATTTCCATTTTGATTGATTGCCATGAAGAAGTGAATCCTGCAGACTTTATTACCGGTGAAATTAACTGTGATGAGTTCTGGGAGGTGAAGTGGTTTTTCTCTGGGGTAATATTCCTTTCCTTTGATGAACAATACACCAAAAGTCTTCATCACACAATAATAGTGGTAGAAAACCAGCGTCAGTGAGGGAGTGTGCACTGCCAGCCTGGTGGAACTGATGAGGGGATGTTGGATAAGCTGTATTGTGTAGCCGAGGCTTTTGATTTTTCCTATCTGACCTGTGCTTGAGGTACTTCTGAGGGGTTTTTGTCTTGTGGATATCGAGCCCATCTCAACTCGGCATCGTCTGTGATACCGAAAACTTTCAGCTTTGCAAAAACTGCGCGTGAGAGAAAAAAGATGGAGCGAGATCAATGATTTGCTTCCTCTTCTGAAAAAGAAAACGGAACATCGGACTGAGATATCGCTGCCTGTCACTGACTACAGTCATTCAAGGTCAAGCGGGATTTAAAATGTTTTCTTATAGTGGAAAAAGCTCCTCGACCCTTCGGATTGTTCTCACTGTCCGGTTTCTCCCTGGGGTCATGTCAGTGCTGCACTGCAGAGGTTAATGCACTTTAAGTGTTATAATGAAGTGTGGAGTTTCACCCCAAACCCAAAGACGGGCTTTTCCCTTAACACACAGACAACTGAGACTTTGCCATATACTCCTTTCAAATCCCCAAGAGCCTTATTAGAAGCCTGTTATGGTAATATTTAAATCTTTTGGATGTCCAAGTCAGCCCATATCCAGCTAAAGATGGATTAAGGTTGCTATGAGTGTTTAAAAATAGTTGCACACACAGAGCGGAGTGTGTTTTTCTCACACTGATAAGGTCTTACATAAAGAGTGGGTGTGCTTCAATTACCGATCCAAAGCAGCCCTGAGCAGATGCAGGTCTGAGTGAGGCAAAGAAAATCCCTGGCTCTGAAAAACAAGCCCTGGATTACGTTCGCGTTACAAAAGCTCTGCGTTAGTCTGCTCTGCTCAGAAAACACCACGTGTGATTGGCAAAAGTTTTAAGTGACGCTAAATTTATCCTGAAAAGGGGTAAAGCCCTGCGCGAGACATGACTCAAACATTCAAGTGAATATTTTCAGCATTTTATCATTAATTTATTTTCTGAGCACTTTAATATATTAATATGTTGGTATATTTGGTTAGTATTAAAATATAATGCATGTGACAGGATAATAAGCTAAAAAACAAAAAAGGGGAAGGCACCCTTTATTTTTGGCCCATTTTCCCCACATTTCCGTCAAATGTTACCCGGCTATATCCACTGTTAATACCAAAAGTACTAAAATAAATTAGATATTAATATTATTTAATTAACTTTTAACTGTCAAACAAAAACTCCCAGTGTTGCCATGTTATTACTGAGCTGCAATGTGAAGTTTTACCCTAATTTGGCTCAAAGGAAAAACACTGCAGAGGAAGTGGAAAGCACGAGTCTCACATGCTTTTCCATTTCTGTGCATGAATCATTTCCATTTCCAAGTGATTCCTTACTTTGTCCACAGCTGCGTACAGACTGTTTAGCAACTCCGTGCTGCTGCAAGGATGCAGCTCAGCTCATTGATGAACAGCAGTGTACAGCAGGAGAGAAGCGCAAAGGCGAGCGCACTGCACCTTTCTCTTGTGGGTGTTCTGCTTTCGATGCTTGGCCGCTGCAGCTGCTGAGCTCAACTTTGGGTTTTCATCCTATGTAAGATCACGCCGCAGGGGACCGTGTGGCGCCGCATCTTTAAAGGCCAACAAGCACCTCTCTGCATCAAAGCAAATACCACACGCTGTCAACCAAAATATTCATACCTTTCTGGTGAAGCTATGGTCGCAGGAACAGAGGTGAAGATGCAGTTGTTTTTTAAAATTTCTATTAATAAGGCAGTAGAGTAAAATGTACAATTAAAGCTGAAGGCTAGAAGCAAAAATAAAACCTGAAGGGGAAAGCTCCAACCCCAGTTCAGAACAAGTTGGGACGCTCTGTAAAATGTAAATATAAACAGCATGCAATGACTTCAAAATCTCAGAAATTTTTAAAACTGAGACATTTTACTATCTTCAGAAAAGTATTAGCTAATTTTGAATTTGACGGCAGCAACGTGTCTCTCTGTTTAGCACCCCCTCTTCTTTTAACAGCAGTCTTGGAACTGAGGAGAGCAGCTGTTGGACTTCTGGGAGAGGAATGTTGTCCCGTTCTTGTCTGATGTGGGATTCTAGCTGCTCAGCAGTCCTGGGTCTGCTTTGTAGTGGTTTTCATTTCATGATGTGTCAAATGTTTTCAGCTGGTGAAAGGTCTGGACCGCAGGGACGCCAGTTCAACACTCTAATATTACAAAGCCGTGCTCTTGTAAATGTTTTAATCGATGCCAGATGGTCCTCCGCTTTAGTTGAGAAGATGAAATGTCCATATTTTCCAAAAATAATTTCAAGTTTTGATTCATCCGACCACAGAACAGTTTTCCACTTTGCCTCGGCCCATTTTAAATGAGCTTTGGTCCGGAGAAGACAGCAGTGCTCCTGGAATGCAGCTTCTTCTTTGGATCGTAGAGCTTTAACCTGCATTTGCGGACGGCATGGCGAACTGTGTTCACAGACAGTAATTTCTGGAGGTGTTCCTGAGCCTGTGCAATGATTTCTGCCTGAAGATCACGGTCATCCAATGCCGATATTCAGCCTCATTGTCTTGCACGCAGAAGTTTCTCCAGATTCTCAGAATCTACTTTTTTTTGCAGACAGATGAACATCTGCCCATTTTCTGAGAAGCTCCGCCTCTCTAAGATGTTCTTTTTAGACCCAATCACGTTACCGACCTGTTGCCAGTTCTCTAATTAGTTGCAAAATGTTCCTCCAGCTGTTTCTTTTAGAACCACTTACCACCCTTTAATTCTCCCATCCCAACTTTTTTGAGACGTGTTGCTAATATTTCCTACATTATAATAATAATGCATTAATCTTATATAGCGCTTTTCAAGGCACTCAAAGACGCTTTACAATTTCATGCACTATTCATTCACACCTCAATCGTACTTGGTGGTGGTAAGCTACTAATGTAGCGGAAGCGTGGCTACCAATTCACCACCCAACACCAACCATATAAAACATGGGTTTGTCAGATCTGCAAATCATTGCATTCTGTTTTTAATTTACATTTTATACGGCTTCTTCTGTACTGGGGTTGTAAAAGCTTTGGCTTATCACTCAAACTTCTTTTGATCCATTTTGAAAAAGGTCAAATTTGACATTAAGAGAACATTAAAAACATCTTTTGCTTAAATTCAATCCTTAGAATTATTAGGCATATGCTGATTTCAGAAAACTGCTTTCTTTTATTATTACCAAGTAAAACAAAGGAACAGAGTGAAAAAAATGACAATGTACAAGCAGAACAAGCCTGTAGACCATTCCTGACTCTGCTGGTTTCATGATCCCCCCCGTCTCTCCTCATTAAAAATGCCCTTTGGTGTGGGTGCCCTGACTCGTGCCACTGAGAGGCAACGGTGCCATTTAAGACAAAGTCTAGCTCAGGAGGGACGACATCAAACCTTCAGGAGTCTTTAAACTTTCCATTTTGGCTTTTTTCAACTTGCTGGCGTGATTGTTAGATTTAGGCAATAAAAATTACTTAGTTTAGTTTAGGGAAATATCATTTAAATTATAATATGCACCCTCATATGAAAAATTTCTTCTTTCACTAATGCCATTATCCAGTGCGTCAGTTCCCAGATGTCAAAGGGCACCTCCTGCATAAATGAGCAATGCCAGTGGCTTTGAAAAAAAAAAACAAAAAAGCAAAGCATTAACTGATGACCCGGGAATAAGCATGAGAGGGCCAGAATTTAAATAAGAGCGAATATTGCTCCTAAAATTTATTATAGGCCCAATTTAAAATGCTGATGCTATTCTCTGTCAGATAAATCAGTGATATACGGTAATTATTAATGTCAGTGTTGTATTTAAGGCTTGTTGTGCTGCTCCAAAGTAGTTAGAAATTAATAAATGCAGCTTTAAAGCCAGCAGGCATGATTAGTTGAGAAACCAATTACACGAAGAGAAAACGCCACATTTAAAAATGGGGGTTTTTACCTGAGCATTTTAAGGATGCCACACTGACTGTTTGCCTCTTTGATTAGCGTAATTCAATTAATCTGTGCAGACAGAGACGCGCAGAGATGACCCGCTTTTTCTTTTTTTTATTCTGACTGAGGCAGTTTCTCATTTACAATAGAGTCACTACATAATACATGTGAATCAAGCCAATTTTGGGCCAAAGAATAAAGTGAAAACGAGAGAATGTAGTTGAATCTTCTGGGGAAAATTAAGATATAGTGCGGTCTCTTTCAGGATTTATCTATCTGGATGGAATGTGGTCAAGAAAAGAAAAATTAATTATTTTAGAGGATGATTAGTCAGCCTAGCCAGTCTATGGAGATTACACATGGTCTGCTTTACTTCAGAGATTTGTTACTTCATTCAAGCACTCCTCTGTCCTAGTTTCATGTGGAGCCAAGTGGTTTTGATAAAATATTTGTACTAACTCAAACATTTTCAGCTTCACGCTTGTGTATCTCAAAGGACTTGATAATCCATTCATTATATTTCAGGCCTATACAGCACTACAATTTCAGTATTCTGGAAGTGGTTTTTGCCACCACATAAAATCGTCCTCCAAGAGATTTTGCCCGAATTTCATTACACACACGCGCATTTATTTTTAAAGATCAAATATAATACTACACTACATCTACTAATAATAACACTGGTCCTCTAGCCTTTGATCAACAAAAAGGCTTTCAGGACAGAGTTTATGTGCAAAAACGGTTTTGGCACTTCATTTAAGGACGTGTTTGCCTCCTGTGAGGCAGCAACATGTTTCTGCAGCAACTGTCTGCTGGAAAGCCCCTCTTTCTAAAGTAAACAGATGGAGCAGGGTCCTCAGGTGGATACAGAGCTATTATTTTTCTATAAACAATAAGATCATACCCAGTGAAGGAAAAACACAGCTGGGGGCTCTCAGTGATTCAGAATATATCTTCGGTCAGAGGAAAGCAATGTGAAAACAGCTGTCACCAAACTTGGGTTTATAAATTGCATTTCCAGATGTTCTCCATTGAAATACACGATTTTCAAGTAGACCCGTCCACTTGGTGTGGTTTCTATTCTATCTTGTGCCTGTACCTGATTACATCAGACTATTTCCTGGAGTTCTACAACCACACAGAGTAACACCGTCTTTCCTGCCATCACCGATATTTTATGTTTTGTTTTTCAACTGAAATATTTGTCCTGCCCTCACGCCGTCGATTTTACCCGAGGCCTGCCCATTCATTGCTGTTATGACTGAACAGAGCATTCCTGCTTCAAATGATGCACCCGTTTGTTTTGTATTACACTTCAATAATTTAACAGCAGCTATTGGCTACAAACTGAAATCAGAGTCTTTTAAATAAATGTTGTAATTTTATTTTGCTCACCTAGAAAGCTTTTAATGGCACTGAGTCATATAATAGAGACACGTTATGCATTATTTAGTAGCAGCATTCACTTATTTTGTTTCCATTATTCATTCTAAAACCCACTCAACATTTTTCTCATTTACAAACTTAAATTATATTTCTTCACTCTGAACTAAAACGTCCTCAGATGTGTGGCAAATACCAAATGTTCCTGAATCTTATTACAAAGGCTGCACGAGATTTACGTCAGTCTTACATTTCATCTCGACAAACACATTACAAATACTGTCGATTCGGCTGTGCGTTATCTCTGTTTTAAGATTCATCTGCAGCTCTGCTCTTGTGGGCTAATCCGGCATGTAAGACAAGGGTGCAACATGCTTCAAATTGTAGGTGACTCGGTTGTGGATGTTGTTGCATAAATTAAGGGATTCAGTCCCTCATGAAAGATAAACAAGTCGAGCAGGAAAGGAAATATGCAGTGTGGCTAAGAGGAGGAATTAACTGCTTAAAGATTTCCCATAGTGATTGAACTCGAAGTTTAAAAGTTTAGAAGAAGCTTTCTGCTGACAGAGTAGTTGCAGTGCTTAATGTCTTTTCATTTTGTTTTGCTGCTGAGTTTGGTGAGTTTGTTCTGTTTATCTTAAAGTAAGTGCTTTAATAAAAAAAAAGGGCATCTGATTTCTTACTGTTGAGTCATGTGGGTTTCTACTACAGGTCTGTTACGGGAAACGGCACTTAGAGTATCTTTGCCTCAGTTGCACTTATTTTAACATTTTTTCTTAGTATAAGTCAAGTTATGTGAAAAGTGTTGCAAAAAACCCCACTGAGGGAACACGGGCAGTAGCGTGACTCTTGCATGAAGTGGTCAGTGGAGGTGCAATTTAATGTGTTAACATTTTAAAGACATAAAAAGAAACTGATAAAAATAAGCACTCATCAGCCCCCTAACATTTCATCTGCTGCTCTAAAAACCCAGAACAGAACAGTCTCACAGTGACGTATCTAACAGACTTGGACGCTTTCACCAATCAGCAACAAGCAGGATTTCCAATTTCATCAAAAATACACCAAAATCATAAAAAATGGGAAAAAGCATAGCTTTCTGAAACTACAGCTATCAAGTTAAGCCTTCTGGCTATTCTTAAAGTGATCTTATTAGCTCTTCCCAAATTGTTGGCCATATATACTGTATATTTATATTTATACACTTCTAAAGTGGTGGATGCTCATATTAAAAATGGCTAAAATATTATATAATGAGGTCATTTTGTGTACATGTAATCACTATGAGGCAAGAATGCAAGTTTTAGACTGTAGACTCCTTACTCTGGTCATGTCAGGCTTTGGCTATGACAGCCAACATGCTGTTCAAACCTTCTGTTTGTGAAGGCCAACCAGTGAGAAGATAACTGGGGTTGTAGCCTTAAAGGGAGGTGAGCTGTAACAGGTTGTTTCAGACAATGGACGAACTGTCTATATCTAGGATTAGTATATGATTATGGATTATTTTGAACTGTGACCATTCAATTCAATTTTATTTGTATAGCATCAAATCACAAGAGTCGCCTCAAGGTGCTTTATATTGTAGGTAAAGACCCTACAATAATTACAGAGAAAACCCAACAATTAAAACAACCTCCTATTAGCAAGCACTTGGCGACAGTGGGAAGGAAAAACTCCCTTTTAGCAGGAAGAAACCTCAGACAGGACCAGGCTCAGGGAGTGGGAGCCATCTGCTGTGAATGGTTAGGGTGAGGGAAGGGAGACAGGACAAAAGACACACTATGGAGGAGAGCCAGATCATGCAAAGCTTCAAATAGAAACTGCTGGAAATTATCACAATAAGTGGCCTTCAATGAGAAATGAAAATAAAATAAAAGACCTCTGTTGTATCTTCAGGTTTATACACAGACACAATACAAACTTTAAAAAACCAAATGCCCTGCAGCCCTCCCTTAATCTAAAAAACTATCACATAAGAAAATAAACCAATGAAAATTTTGGACCTACAAACTCTGAGCTATAGTGACAACTAAGTATTCTTAGTATTACTGAAAAATTGACGAGACAGCCTGGAGAATCTAAGCTCTAAGGACAAAAAGAGGAAGGAGAAGGAAGATAAAAGTATTTTAAGCAGTGGTTATGCCCATGATGCATCTTGATAGCATCGCATTGTTAGACAATTCCTGCCTTGTGAAAGTCCATGCTGTTCAAACGCCATGGCTCCAGCCTGAAATGAAAACTTGCTGTTATCAATTCAATTCAGTTGAATTTATATATCACCATTTCACAACAACACTCATCTCAAGGTGCTTTATATTGTAAGGTGAAGCTCCTGTAATAATACAGAGAAAACCCCAGCAATCAGACGACAACCAGTGAGCAAGCACTTGAAGGATTTTTCAGAGAGCTTTTAGGACAACCTGACAATAATTACAATAATTGAGCCTAAAAGTAATATAAGTAGTAATGTACTAATGCATGTACTAGTTTTTCAGCATCACTCTGAGACAGGATGTTTCTAATTTTAGAGATATTGTGCATATAAATGAAGGCACTCCTACATATTTGTTTAATGTGCTCACTGAAGGACATATCCTAGTCAAAATGACTCCAAGATTCCTCATAGTGTTACTTAAGGCCAAGGTAATGCAACCCAGAGTAAATATCTGGTTAGACACCATCTTTCTATTGTCTGAAGGATCAAGGACAATAACCTCAGTTTTGTCTGAATTTAGAAGTGGTAAATTAGAGGTCATCCAGGCCTTCGTGTCTTTAAGACATGCCTGTAGTTTTACTAGTTAATTTGTATCATTTGGCTACACTGATAAATAAAGGTGGGTGTCATCTGCATAGCAACAAAAATGTATGTAGTATTTTAAGATAAGATAAGATAAGACAAAACTTTAATGATCCCACAACGGGGAAATATGCGCATTACAGCAGCTCAAAAAAGTACAGAATATAAGGATGGATAAAACAGATGAAATAAAATAGAATAGAAAAAGCGCTATATACATAAAATATATATCAATATCAATAC
>JAVDPK010002607.1:322336-333890 GCA_034780415.1 Cichlasoma orientale
GCGGCGGCCGGCGAGGGCCTATCATCGCCGCTTGCGGCTTTAATTTAGTTTTGTTGTTATTCCATTGTATTTACCTTCTGCTGTGTATAGGTTCTTAATGGTTTATTCTTGTTATTTGAGTCTTCTGTTCTTGGTTTGGTTCCTCTCAGCTTCTACTTTAGTTAGTTCCCTTCCAAGTTAATCCTATTCCCACACTTCCTGTTTTATTTTGTGTTGAGTTTAACCCCACCCCTTCCATCTATGCATCCCACCTGTTATCACTCCCCTCATTATCTTGTGTGTATATATTGTGCATATATTGTCTCAGTCTCCTCTTCATTGTTGTGCCGTTCTGATAGCTGTGTATCTCCTTGCTCTGAGTTCCCTGCACGTTTGTATTCATTGTGATTTCTGCCTTTTGGATTCCCTGATTTTGTTTTGAATTTTTTGGACTAATCAACATTAAAAGGCTCGTTTTAAGCTTCTGCCTTCCAGTGTCCTGCATTTTGGGTCTAGTAGTAATACATTATTGTTTTATCCAGATTTACAGCTCTCATACATGAAACTTGCCCATAATCAGAATTTATAAAAAAAAAAAATCTAATTGGCTTAATCTCTCAAAATCCAGCAGAATCGGAGCGATATCAATTTTTCCCCATCAGCAAACTCAGTAGATCAAAATGTGCTCTTTTATGCTGCTGGTCTGTAACGTGAGAAAATGTGGTATTGTTCCTGCTTGCTACCTTTCACCCCACTTAGTGTGTTAAAAAAAGAAAAAAAATCATTGTACTAGCACTAAAGCTCAGTCCACCCACGATCCTGTATGGAGATCCCCATTCTCAGAGGCTCATTTGAAAGACATTGTCACAAATGCAGGCAATCATAAGTGAAACAAAACAAGGCCGCTTTTGTAAAAAATAAAATAAAAATACACAGCGAAGGAAGAAATGATGCCTCTTTATTATTAGATGCATGAAATTTGCTGAAGAAATTTTTTTTCTCAAAAGGCACATTTGCCGGGGAGGCTCAGCGGGTGGTGCACGTGACCATGTACGCTGCATGGCTGCGGTGCAGGCGGCCCAGGCTCGCGTCCCACCCGTGGCCCTTTGCTGCGTGTCTTCCCCCATCTCTCTCTTCTCTGTACACTTTCTAATAAAGGCAAAAAATATCTTTAAAAAAAAAAGTAGCATTTGCCTTCAGATATGTATTCAGTTCCCATTCTATGAGTTAAGAAACCGTCTTCTCATTTGGACAAACTATGTTGATTTCTCTGAGAACAATCAATAATTCTGCATTACACCTGAACAGGTGCCCTTTCATTTGTCTACTGTTCCAAAACTCCAACCAGCATTTCAATCTAGATGCAATTAAGTAGCGTACAGGTGTGGCTGTGTACACTCCCTTTTATCTGTGCTCACGTAGTTGTATGCTTTTGTGATGAACTTTTTCATTTGGAAATAACAATCGGATGTCTTTCAAGCATGAAGTAATACCTTCAGCTCATTTTGCTTTTCTTTGTGTCTCTCCCCCCTCCTTCTGTCCCAGGCTCCAGCCCGACGCAGCAAGTCAAGCAAACTTGTGTGCGCAAAAGCCTGATATGCGCCTTTGCCATTGCTTTCATCATCAGCGTCATGCTCATTGCAGCTAATCAGGTGCTGCGAAGTGGCATGAAATAGAAGCTGAGGTGTTTTTTTGCCTTGACCAGCACCTACAGGCGACCGCAAATGACTGAGAGGATAAAGCTCAAAAACAAATACAGACAATCCCATGGCTGTAAAATAAAACAAAACTGTAGATCACAGAAACTGGAGTCTCCAAGGATACTATGTGCGCAGAAATTTACAGTTTCAAGGACACCTGGACCTTACATACCAAGAGACAGTGGCGTTCTCAAAGTGGACAGCTGACTAACATATCACTCTTCGTAACACAACATTTAGTATTCATTAGCTATGTGCATTTGAGCAGTGTTGCATTCAGTATGGTGGCAGCTATAGAGAGTTTAGTGACTGTCCAGTTTTGTATTTGTTCAGTGTACTATGCGGTTTATTATTACGTAGAAAGAATCTATGAAATATTTTGGGGACATTAGAAGAAATGCATTAGTGAGGCTGCAAAGTGCCATTGTGTGCATGGAATGCGCAGTGCTCTGGAGAAATTGTGTGGGGTGCAACATTGTTCAAAACCACTTGGGAATAACAATACCTTGGTAAGAAACAGAGATAATAGGGGTGGTTTGCAGGAAGGTGGATGTGATCGCGTGGATGCTGTCATTCATTCACAGGCTGTGGGGCTTTGGTCTCAGCAGGGGGGTGCAGGGTGAAGCAGGTTAACAGTTCTCGGGAGGAAGATGGCGAGGTCTGAATGGACAGGTGACTGCTGAAAATAGCTGGCCGTACAGTAAACACTCGACTCTGTCTGCTTTGCAGGCCTGAGACAATGACCATCATCTATGCATGACATGCATGGATTTAACAGTCGTCTTGACACATTTGTAAAAGATCTTCTTAATGTATAATTGTTATGACTGTGTGCTAGAGCTGTTTTCAATTACTTAATGACAACTGTGAGCAACTGTGTGTGGTGCAGGGTATCAGCATTCACAACAAATGTAAAGCATACAACTGCATGAAAAAGAAGGGCTGCAGTAGTTTAAGTTTTTTTGGGATCGCTAAGCTACGGACATTCAGGCCTGAAATCATTACTCACTCACAGGACAGTAAATGACTGCAAAATGAATCAAATATATAAAGAATATGCACCTGGTTGGTTGAAGGGAGAAATGTGAAGCAATGCATTCTGTTCTTTTTAAGTGTTTTTATGTCGGGGTCTGTTGCCAAAGAGCAATAACTGTATGTAAAATAGACATTACACAAAACTCAGTACAGACATGAACCCTTGAAACTGTTTTCCATAGAACTGCTCTATTACCAGCAGAGCAGAGGTGTTTGGTGACGTTCAAGGGGAAAGGGAACAACGACTGTATGTCTGAAGCTGCTCGTCGAGCTAAAGCTTGAGGAGCCAAATGGCAATGGAGTGCAATAAAATATTAATATGTGAAACGCCACACAAAGTTGACTGGGTGTAGGTTAGAATGTCGTGCATGCAATTAGGTGAGGTCTGTTCTTATTAATGTGTATTGTACATATAAGCCAACATTACCAAAGCTAAGGAGGAATCTGTGACTGGAGAATTGGGCCACATAAGGGCACAATTTCCAAAATCTGAACACATAAAATTTGAATTATTGAACAGAAATCAGCGATACTGCGGTCTCTTGTACACTCTTTATTTAAAACCAGCCAAAGAGAAAAAAAAAACCCTTCACTGTACCCTGAAAAAAGACTTAATTCAGATCTTATGAATATCATTTGTTAAGTCGTGATGCGTCAACCTTTTGATGATACCGTTTGTTGCCCAAGCCTTTACTGTATTGTCTGAGATACGAGTCTGTCGAGTGCTGCAATGCCGTGTCCCTCGTTTAGTAAATCTGAGTCCAGAGTTTAAAAAAAAAAAAAAAAAAGAAATCATCATCCTGCCACTGCCAGCCTTTTATTAGCGAAGTTCCTTTTTAGCACAGATTTAAGCGAAACTTTTATAACCTCATTGTACACTACACTCTAATGCTGAAGATCTAATGCTGACAGTTTCTGCATGAATTGTTTTAGCAAATAATTCAAACTGCACAACATCATCACAGTAACGTGGAAAACATTACTGATCTCGTGTTATGGATGGTGTTTTCTAAGCCAGCTGGGCGCTTGCAGATGAGTTGCTTCACCAATATTCAGCGAAGTGATTTGCAGCTACCTGCAGTAAATTATGTCTCCAAGAGCATAACGTCAGCCACCACCCAAGCCCTGGCTGCTACTTTTGTAAATCTTTGCTAATACCCAAAGTTATAGCGGAGCTGATGTATATTTTTTGAAATACTTTATTTTAGAAATACTGAGCTGGCTAGCTAGCTTACTGCTAGCTTCTCCTCCTCTAAACCTCATAAATCCTCTTTTTCATGGGAGCCTGTGCTCTACCCTTGATTATACCACACAGGAAAACAGCTACACTAACCACTGAAATGGTGCCTCACTGTTTGCTTGCATTTGGGATCTGAGGGAGTATTTGGACCCAGTGATGGCTATTACATCAGACTTAACAAGGAGATTGGCTGTTCCTCAAACTTGGATCTAAAAAGAGCCAAAACCAGTATCGCCCAGAGCCAGGCAGGGTAAGGACTATCAGATGCAGCTCAGCAATTTGTCAAAAGTGTCGACTCTTAAGGGAATACAGGCAAAAATGATAAAAATCCAATTTTTACAAAAACCCTTTGTTTCCATTTTGCACTTTAATATGTGCTGCAACGCACAACTACAGCTCACCGCCATGATTGTTCATCCATTTCCAGAAATAATTTAGGCATAAAGAATCACATTACCATAGATGCATCTATTTTTTGACTGGAATGTGATGGAATAGAATATTAACTGACTGGCAAATCATACTCTCTCATGCATTTTCTATATCACGAGTAAGGGAACATTTTCATGGGGAATAAAGTCATGACAATTTGATTTGCTGCCTTATTCTTTGAGACATTTTGGCATTGTGCACATACATAAAAATCCATCAGACATGGATTTATTATTTATTACCAGAGCAAAATGTACAAACCAATATTTATTTTCTTTTTACAGATGAAAAAAAAAACTGTACAAACATGTTGGTAGTCTACTGAATGTTCTGCATTGCACTGTACTTTATACTCGTCTTTGGATCTTGCAAAAATGTTTATTGAACATGTGATATCTGTTCATTGACTCCACCTGATGTTCTATGTCTGTGGAATAGTATTTCACCTGAATAAAACCATGTAACAACTGTGTCTATTTTGTGTCTGAGATCACATTCGATTTGTCAGATCCTCAACCGCAGACCTTGAGATAACTCTATGAGATGCTGAGGATCACTTTCAGTGGTATTGATTGACATCCTGACATTTTAGATTAAAATCCACAGAAACTGATGGATTTTTTGTGGTTCGTTGAATCCATGGATTGCTTTATTCCATTTGGAAAGACCCTTTGGCTTATAGTGTTTTGGTCCCATCTGTCACATTCATCCCAACAAAATGACCTTTTACATTCCGTATGTCCTAGAGCTATAGTCAGGCTGACCTAATCTAAAGCAGACTAGGACATACTATTTCTAACAGTAGCTCACCATAACCTGCAGGTTTGTATGCACATAATAGAGTTTTCTAAATTACCGAGAAGGACACTATTATGACTTAAACAAAGGTGCATCTATGACCTTGAACTACTAAGTCTGAAGCATGTCATACAGGTCAGCCGTTTTGACCTATGACAGTCAATAATAGTCTATAATGTAAGGTAGCTGAATTCCAGCGGTATCTTCAGATGCAAAAACTATCCAAATACTTCATGTACATTTTGTATTACCATTTGGAAAAATTTCAGGCTTTTTGTTAGCAAATATAATGACTACTGTATATTATGTGGTCTCTTGCTTACAGTGCCATATTCCATCTTCGAGCTAGTAGGTGGTTAGGAAACAAAGATGCTCTTGAATTGCCAGAAATCAGAGACTTTGTCCTAAAACTGCGTTTGAGCCAAGCTTTAACTTTTTATTATGATATCTGTTGCATGTGTTCTTGGTAATAGCCACAGAAAAATGACACCTTCAGCATTTAGACTGGTTCTCTATAAAACTTTCTTTTGTTACTGCCACCAGGCCGCCATCGGGCTGGAATTTCCCTGCGGTAAATTGGACCGGATTCACGGCAAAGAGGAGGTATGTCAGATACTGAGCAAACAAACCTGGAGCAGCGAGGGGTAAAGGGTATCATTAGAGATACTCGAGAACATCTTTAGCACCATGGTACCACCTTCTTCGCTGGCATGGTGGATCCAAAATAAAAAGAGTTGCTTTACCAGAGGAAGAAAAGAACGCAAAGTGACAGATGTTGGGACAAAGCATTTAATGTTGGAGAGAGCTAAAGAAGGGTTTGCCTCAAAACAGACAGCCAGGCGGCATTATTCCACTTAGTAACAAAACCTGCCTGCCTGTTAGCAAACTTAGCATTTTCATATGACTTAGCAAACCACCCACCCATCCATCCATCCATCCCTCCCTCCATCCCAGCTGCCATAGGGCGAGAGGCAGGGTACACCCTGGACAGGTTGCCAGTCTGTCGCAGGGCTAACAACCATTCACACCTATGTGCAATTTAGAATTACCAAAACTAAATTATAGAAAGTAGCAAGTAAATGATCCGTTGAAGGATTGATAATATAGCAAAGAACAAGGGTACCCCTTTCCACTCTCCTCTTAGTAAAATAAGGAGCGTTGGAACCCAGTATATAAAAAGGACTAGTACTATTGTTCTTATGATGCCTCTCATGAACATAGTTATTTTTCTGTGTCCGTGACTATGTGTGCTGTGTTTATGGTGGCAGTCAGGTTACCAGGAAACGGGAAGGTGATGCTGAGTGTTTGTGACAGCAGCTGCTGTAAAACTGCTTCAGTTCGCTGGAGGTCCAAAACCGAATCTATTGCAGGTTTGGGTTTTCTTTGATGTTAAGTATTGAAACATTGATTTAGTCCGCTGTATGATGATTCCTTTGGTGATCCAGGCTACAGTTTTTGTTTTTTTGTTTCTTTGTAGCAGAAGATGAATTACTTTGCACCGCTGCCTCATTTGTAAGCTCAGGTCGGTGAAGACATAAGCTCTTTAGCTACAGTAACTATTTGGTGTGCAAAGTAATTCTTTTTTTTCCAGCAGGCTCAAATAAACTTGTTTCTAACAGGGTGTTGGCTGTATTTCCTGCATTCTGATTTTTTTCTCTCTTTAAAATCTGTTAATCTGTTTAAAATATGTCAGTTGTATTTTCCAAATTATTAAAGGGCTTATAATTTGTGAAAGACATTGGATTTATATCCACCTGGACTAAGAAAGAAAGTGGATGATTGATAAAAGAAGTAAAAGAACTAATCACTTTTAATAATGCTGAGAAATACTCAGCATTATTAAATACAGCAATATAAATATAGTTAAATCTTAAAAGATCCTTGAATATAGATGCTAGAATGCTTTTTATTTACAGACAAAAAGGTTTGTAGAAATTATAAATAAAATGAATAAATACAGAAATCTCAAGAGACAATTACACACCAACTTTTAAAGTGCTTTCTCCTTCATTAATCCATTGTGGACTTGCACTTGTACTAATAATATTTATTCTGTCTCCTTAACCACAATTTTTTTAAACTGATTGCTCTAAAGCAGAATAAGCCTGCCTGAGTAACAGGTTTATCAATGCCAGAGGGAGAGGAAATAGGAAAGTATTTCATTTCTTTTGTCTCAACATTAATCAGTCTCTGAATGCCTCAAGGTGAACACTGGTAATCAAAAGGAAATAACCCACATGACATTCATCTTTTTTCATGTGCTCCGTAAAAAGCTCGGAGACACAGGAAAGAAACAGTTCTTAGTAAACATCCACGAAAGCGCAGCAAACATTACGGTGACCTGATGATCAATGGAGGTCAGAAAATGAAGCTGCACATGAAAACCATAAATCACGATGGAAAAAGAAGAAGCACTTGTCAGTTTCTACATGATGGTGGAGCGCTAAAGTCAGATGCTCTCTTATTATTTATTTCTTTTTTCCCTTCAGGAGAAAAACCAGAGTTATCCCAGATCCACTGTGGGATTGCTGACTCCTATTACTCAGCTGCAGTGCAGAAAGAGCACTTATTGCATCAGTCTGAAAGGGGATTTCATTAAAGTTCTGCATATCAGCCGTGTCTTTGTTGCAGACAAACTTCCCTCTTGTGAAAGCTTAAAGACTTTACCATAGCTTCAATAAAAGAAAATAAAAACCTCATGGCAACGTCTGTTATTGACTGAT
Organism: Cichlasoma orientale; assembly: GCA_034780415.1. NCBI lineage: Eukaryota > Metazoa > Chordata > Actinopteri > Cichliformes > Cichlidae > Cichlasoma > Cichlasoma orientale. Next base: position 330,244 of record JAVDPK010002607.1, read on the forward strand.
AATAGGAAATTAAAAAGAACTGAAACAATGAACTTATGTAAAAAAAAAAAAACAGAATAAAAATATTACCATGTTAGGTAGAACTTGCTGCCTCGCTCTGTAATAATGTCCATATAATTGTACTCTTCACTGTTTCACTCCACCTTCAACCTCCGACCTTGGTGACAGTCTAAACCAGGGGTCATCAACTGCATTTATCTAAGGGCTGGAATTTTTCTTGGCAGACACTGTGAGGGCCAGATGCTCTCTTAAAGTAAAATAAAATTAATACTGTATCCTAAGTAATACATTATCATTTGATATATTAACTTTCCTTTCAAATTTATGCTATTTTTAATGATGTGATGTCCAGAATTTTGACTGGTACTGTACATGTTCTTCTCTCTTATGTTGACGGTTGTTACGGAAACACCGCAATTGTGTGCAGTTGTGCTCATTATAGATATAATGTAAATATAATTATAGAAATATCTATAATGATCATTATAGATATATCTCATTGTCATTGTGCACACAACGAAATGATCATTCAAGATCATCCAGAGACGAGCATCTGCGGTCATGCAGCCAGAGACCGGCGTTACTGTTAGGCAATGTGGTTTAAGTGTCTTGCCCAAGGACACAACGCAACTCAGGGACAGGGGCTCGAACCGGCAGCCCACCAGCTGCAAGGCGAGTGCCTACCCACTGCGCCACTCCCACATAGCATGACAAACAATAAAAATGTTAAATAAGAGTTTATCTATGCACGATCTACTCTTTAGAAGGTGTTTTTGTTGTTCATTAAAAAAAAATAGAAAATAAGAACATATGAAGAGTTTGGATGCAAAAAAAACTCTAAATCTGCCTGGACTCTTTTAAAAGAGCTTTTTTTTTTCTTTTTTTTAAAAATCTGGATCTTATGGTAAAGTTCAGTCATGTCATTTTACAGGCAATGGTGAGGTGCATTTATTTCAAGAATGTAAATATAATAATTTTACTACTTTTTAACAAATAATATTTTGTTTTGTAGCAAAACCAGCTAAATCTTCAGTCCGTCCTCTGCCCAGTGTAAATTAAGGCCCAAATATTAGACTTTGATGAAACTATTTCTACATTTACACCGTAAAACCGCAATGGCACAAAATGCCAGCGCATTTCTTTTAACAATAACAGAAAAGTAGATGCTAGGGCGCTGGGGCTGACTTGCGCTGCCGTGAAGTCACATGATCCGATTGGTTCTAGGGACATAGAGGCGTTTGCAGGAAATGGAAAGTGGCGTTTTTGAGGCTTTTGATAATTCAGACTACATAAGTCAGAGATGAGTATTTAACAGGTTATGACGGGCTAGTCTTGATTTCAGTAATATTCAGAGGGCCGGATTGAAAGCCCTGGTGGGCCAGATGTGGCCCACGGGCCGCCAGTTGACATTCACTGGTCTAAACCATAGCAAAAGCAGTATTTTTTTTTGAGTGGATGTCTATTAATCATTAAAGAATCATTAAAAAAATAATGCAAATGTTAAAGTTTGGACTTTTCTTTTTCTTTAAATTTAATACCAAGTTCAAATGTATATTCTTGTTTCAGTCAATTCTTTCAACTGCCCTACTCCCTTGGGTACACAACAGATCATTATCATTCCCCAATAATGTGCTTAACACATTTGAACTATCCAGCTAAAGTTAATTGTCAGGGGACCCTCTGTAGTGTTTGCCGGTCATAAAATTGGGCTGCCCATGCTGCATACAGATTACTGGTGCCTTCTTTATGAAATTGCGGTGTTGTCATTTATATTAGTGTGTATTGCTGCATCTCATCACATTGTTTTTAACAGGGACATTAGCAGTCACATCAGGCCACAATATTTCCCACAGAGAGCGAGTGATTAAAAGGAGCGGTTCACACAGTCACAGAAAAATTGAGACAGTTCTAATCCATTACTGATGAGCCTGTTTAGCCTTCATAGATGAAACCAGGGATCTGGGCTCATTAGTCGTTCCATTTTTTTTTTCATTTTCATATATTAGTAAAGGATGGAATGAGAACTGTTTAATTGCTTTATTTGAGTTACTATATCCTCCAGAGCAGTCAACAGTAAACAAAGGTGTGGAAAGCAGAATTGCAGTGCATGCTTCTCTGCAGTTTACTTTATGCTCAAACTTATTAATAAGCCCTACAAAATGTAGCCAGAACTCATTTCACAGTGTTACTCTTACTTGAAATGAAAAATTACAAATTTTTATTCAAACTGTGTAAAAACTAATTTGAGAAACTGGATTCTGATTTTCAAATGATTAGATGAAAATTAGATTTCTTATGTTTTCATTTTGAGAAGTCATAATCATCGAAATTAAAGCAAAAAAAAAAATGCTTGAAATATTTATCTTAAAAAAATTCTAATTAACCTTTTTGAATTCCTAAAAAAGTTTTAATGATATTCTAAACACTTTTTTTGTAGCCATGGCACAAGGTTGATACTTCTGTTGAGGTAGACTCTCTAAAATTTGTTTTGAAACTTTTTTTTTTTGAGGCCGGGGCTGCTGTGAGACCTGGTGCACGCAGCGCTTCTCTACTGTCCATCTTTAACTCACTCTGCATGCCATCAAGTTTGTGTCTTCTCTCTCCCCCTTACTGTTCTGAAGGTGTCTTCAGCTTTGAAGCTGTGTTTCTCTGATATCACCCCACCAACCAGGGGTATCGGTTACACTGTTTGTCCATGTTCATCATTTCTGTCTTCAGTCTCCTGCTACCCCCAGTCACTGGAGGTAGATGGCCACCCACTCTGAGTCTGTCATGCCTTTCTTGTTAAAATGCAGTTGTAAGCTACTAAAGTCCCCAGTGATAACAAATGTTGTGATTTGTTGTGATTTTAAAAGAGAAAGAAAAAGAAAAACAGAAAAAGGAGTCATGTAATGAGGATCCATATTAGTTCTATGTCACGAATGAATACAAACCTCTGTAAAATAGTCTAGTAAAAAAGTATTTTGGTATGCTCCCATCAACATCTGCCTCCCATAAATATGTTTACCACACTCTCCATAAAACTCTTGCTCATTGTTTAATTACAAAATTGTTCTTATATCAGCCAAAAGCTGACAGCAGAGAAAGACGCTCTGTCCAAACACTTCCTCTGTGGCTTTGAGCACAACATGCAGCAGTGGTTTATTATTTCACAAAGGCACATAATTAGAGCCACGAAAAGATACACAAGATTATCCTCCCCCCCAAACAACGTCCGGTCTTTTAAGTAAACTAACTAAAGCCGAAAATGTGTGAATAAGTTATATAATAGAGTTTCACAGCGCCAAACGTGAAAGCTGCTCATCTTCAGCCAACTTCCACTTAGATTTCACCAATCATTGGAACATGTCTTTTCAGCTAAGCCAGCCACTTCCTCCCTGCTCGTGCCTCATCCAGCATGTTCACAGCTCGAGAGAGAGTCATCAGCAGACTTTCAGGATAGCAAACAATGTCATACTTCCTGCCAAGCAGAGATGTCATTCATGTTGACCCCGAGCTCCAGGCCAGTTTACTCGTGTGAGTGAAGAGTGAATTGATGGGAGCAGATAAAGCGTTCACTGCTGGGTAGCTGCAGCTGCCAGTTTTAGTTTCTCTTCATTGTTTTATTTCATTTTATTTTTTGTGTGTGTGTGTGTGTGTGTGTGTGT
>JAVDPK010002607.1:343847-397048 GCA_034780415.1 Cichlasoma orientale
GGCTGGCTACCTGACGCGATAGTTCACTCCCCCTTACGCTAAGGAAATGAGAAAGGGAGGGGTCAGTGGAGAGCGCCTTTTGCCATCCAGTGTCTTCAGTAGAGAGAGAGACACGAAGAAACGATAAAGCCGATAAATAAAAATTGTCTACCTCACTTTAAGTTATCGTACGATTAATTGATTTATTGTTTATCGCGACAGGCCTACTGGTGACCTGTCCAGATTGTATCTTGCCTCCTTCCCAGTGTCAGCTGGGACAGGCTCCAGCACTCTCACACCTTGCCCAACAACAGTTGGATAATGTCAGAGATATTACACAGTGATGCACCAGTTTATTAGGCAGTATTTGCTTTGTTGACTGCCGTCAGCTTATTAAATTTAAATGACCTTCACGTATTGCAGTGGCTGATATTCGCTGCGTCTGATTTAATCTTGTAGTCTTGATTTCTTGGATCCAGTTTCCCTAATCTGTTTGTTTTCACACCTGTACTGCAGCCCTGAACTTTTATCAAAATGACCCAGTGGAGCTGTATGTGACAACTGCACATTTAACAGTCTTCGCCCTGCCAGCTGCTTAATAACATGTCCGTGTAATGTGTAATGCACCCATGTGAGAATAGAACAGTTAATTGCATACCCATGCATCAACCCTCGCCTAAACCAACCTGAGTAATTTCAGTTTTATGAACACGTGTGACGGTTATTATCTCCTGTTAGGCTCCACAGGATACAGGGCACTTGTGGACAATGTCCCAGCTTAAGTCTCCTGACATTGCCTGGAGTTCATTTGTAAGAACAGCTATAATGTGGCGAAGGAGTGATCCATTGTCTTCCGCTTATCCGGGGCCGGGTCACGGGGGCATGAGCCTAAGCAGGGAAGCCCAGACTTCCCTCTCCCCAGCCATATATAATATATATAATCTCTCCAGCGTGTCCTGGGTCTACCCCGGGGCCTCCTCCCACCCCTATGGATATAAGAGCAAGGGAACAGTTTACCCTGCCCGGGATAGGGTTACCATGGGCCCCACCCTGGAGCCAGGCCTGGGGAGGGAGCTCGAGGGAGAGCGTCTGGTGGCCGGTCATTAGCCCATGGTGCCCGGTTGGGCGCAGCCCGAAGAGGTTACATGGGCCCGCCCTCCTGTAGGCCCACCACCCGCAGGAGGCGTCGTAGGGGTCGGGTGCAATGTGTCGGGCGGCGGCCAAGAGGCCCTGGTGGACCGATCCTCGGCTATCAAGACTGGCTATAATGAAAGTTGTTTTTTTTTTTTTACCTTAGACAAAATAGGAAATACGACAAAAACATTGAATCAGCCAGATTGTTGTTTGACATAGAATTTCACAACTGTTTCACCCCTAAAATTACATAAAATTACTATCGAATGAAAGGTGAAAGGGATTTAAAAAACAAACCACGAGTTAGATCTCCTTTACAGGAAGATTTGTTGGCTTCCTAGGGCGGAATTGGCTGGCTGAAGAGGCTCTCTCACTTGTTGGGTATTGCTTGGTGCTGCCCATGTGACAGGATTCCTAAATGATCTGATGTAAACTTGGACAACAGTGCAAACCTTATGCAAGCAGCATCTCTGCGGGCAATAGCAGGACTTTTACTTTGGTTACAGCTTTGGGTGTTCATGCATTATGAGTAATGCACGAATGCCTTTGGAGATGTTTCAGAGACAAATCAGTGGAGAAAAAGGAATATTTTCATGCCTTTTTCTTTGAAGTAAAAATGACAAATGTACTTGTCAGATATACTTAGCAAAAATATTAATATTCAGGAAAAAAAAAAGGCTGACCTTTTAAACCTCCCAGAACATCTCTGGTTTTATAAAGCTCAGATGTGATGAATAAAGGGGGCAGTCTAGTCAAGTATCTTATGGATAAGCGTGTTGACACAGAGTGACAGCTGATGGCGACATCATCTCGGGCCAGATGTAATTTCCTGTATCTGTCGTTGCTCTATCGCATTCTGTGAGGTCCTAGGTAAGCCCTTTGCTACAAACCTTCTCTCACTTTAACTGCGTATATTTTTTTTAGACCCCATCACTAGTAACAAGATGTCATGGCACAGCTTTGATATCCTTTGTGTTGGGAATGTATGCTCAGAAACATCAAGCGAGGTATCAAATCTGAGCCTAGAAAGGTATTGTTTGCCAAACATTCACCCTCAAACATTGAGAGTGTAGGACAAGGCACATTAAGCCAGCATGATCTGAGACAGCAGATTTGACAAGCTCTGCAGTCATATGTCAAGATAGCAACAACATTAGTCAGTTTCTTGCAAAAGAAGGAAGATACTGTATAAGGAACAGAAGCGAATCCCGGCTTGATGTTGAGCGCACGATATTTACAATGACAGCCTTTAGATGTGTAGACCATCTATACTAAAAATACAGTCCCAATTTTACACTTTAGATTTGACGAATGTATGCTTTTGAAGGCCAATGCTAACTTTTTGTATTTTTTTGAAGGAGCTGGATACCAGTGTTTTGTGCTAGTAGGGAAAATATATCCCAAAGCATTAATGATAACCGGTGTGCCTAAAATGATTTGAATGTTTGCTAATGTGACACAGCAAACGTGATACAAAATAAATCTCGTTTGACACCCAAACTGTCCACCGAAGCTAACTTACTTACTTAATTACACCTAAATGTCACCAAAACAGGAACAGGAAACATCTCTATAATTTTTAAGCTTAAGCAGATTGTACACAAAACACAAAAGAGAAACAGTGTGGTTTTAGTTAGTGTCAGATGGACTCCACTGCCGGTTTTGCTTTTAAAGAGAGTGCCTGTCAAAAGCATGCAAAGTTAAAAGAATACGGCTCTTTAGTTTTCCTGGCTTTGAAGCCTCTTGATGTCTCTGATGTCCAGGATGCTTCCTGTTTAGTCATCTGTTGGGTTACATGAGCTCCCCTGTGCCTTATGATGAGGGGGGGGAATAGGTCAAGTGTGGAGTGATGCAGCAACTCTCCTCTGCAGGGGGTGAGCAGCAGCAATTCAGCATAGCGTCACTAAACGCAGCTCCAGCCCCGAGCTCGCCGCTGCCACATGGCCAAAATGTTTGCAGAAATAAGTGCTAGTTGCCTAAATTCAGGTCCAATCATCTCCATCCTTTTATATTCCTTCTGTTTTAGCTCGTGTGTGTCTGCTGCAGAGAAAGAGGGCACAGGTAAGCCGCCTTATTGTTTTCTCATTTTGGACAAACTATGCGGTGTGATGTAATTAGAAGTAAGGACATGCAAATGTGTTTTTCATCCACAGGCGAGGAGCGCAGAGAGAAAAAATATCAAGCGCACAAACAATTCAGCGACCGTCGTGGGGGAGTGACCGGAGCCCGCACCTACTTCTATGCTGACGAGGCCAAATGTGATCAGCATATGGAAACCTTTATCAGATGCATCAAAGCGTCCGGTGGGCGAACACGCAATAAGCCACGCTCGTCTGCGCTTGCACTGAAATTGTAGTTCATGATGCCAAACGTCATTCTTCAACATGCTGCCCACTTTTGGTTTCTTTAATTTAGACGTGAATTACCATCATGCTGTTATCTTAGGCTTCTTATCATTTCATTTACTTTAATACTGTGCTGCACCCATAGGTGGGAGTTCAATGGATGGTTTTACTGCCGTCAAAATGACCGCACTGGGGCGGCCTCAGTTTCTGGTAGGCACTAAGGAGCGTTGAAAAAGTCAGCGTACCAATTTAGCCGATAGTCTTGTTGAATGACACTACTTTTTTTTCATGAAAGCTGCAGTTCTCAGAGGTGCTGGTGAAATGGCGGCGGTTTTTCACCTTCCTGGCGTCGCAGCAGGGTAAAGACAGCGTGGAGGCCTTAGAGCAGAGGCTGGAGCTGACACAACTGCAGGTAGTGTTTTTTTCTTTTTTCATGTGTTGTCCTGTTGATGAATTATGGTGACACCGTTTAATCTGTGCCAAACATTTCATCTGATCTTGTGCATTTACATGTGTGCTGTGCAGTACTTTAAATCTGTATATCCTCATAGGAATTCTTGACCAGACTGGGTGCAAAGGGTGACTTCTATGGCTGGTTTACAGGAAGGAAAGAGGACTCTACAGGGTAAGGCAGGCCAGACTTCCCAAATAGTCACAAAATATCCGTTTGTTGCACACAGTTGCACACTCTTCTGGGAAGGCTTTCCACAGGTTTAGGAGTGTTTTTGGGAATTTCTGACCATTCTTTCAGAAGCAAATTTGTGAGGTCAGACACTGATGTTGGAGAGAAGGCCTGGCTCACAGTCTCCACTCTGATTCATCCCAAAGGTGTTCTATCAGGCTGAGGTCAGGACTCTGTGCAGGCCAGTCAAGTTCTTCCACACCAAACTGGCTCATCCATGTCTTTATGGAGCTGCTTTGTGCACTGGTGTGCAGTCATGCTGGAACAGGAAGGGGCCGTCCCCAAACTGTTCTCCACCAAACTTTACACCTGGCACAATGCAGTCAGACAAGCACTGTTCCCCTGGCAACCGCCACACTCAGACGTGATTCGTCACTCCAGAGAACACGTGTCCGCTGCTCTAGAGTCCAGCGGCGGCGTGCTTTACACCACTGCATCCACCGCTTTGCGTTGCGCTTGGACGCACTTCATGGCTGAGCTGCTGTTGTTCCACTTTGTTATAATCCCACTAACAGCTGACTGTGGAATATTTAGCAGTGAGGAACTTTCAGGACTGGACTTGTTGCACAGGTATTAATCATCCTGTCACGGTACCACACAGAGCTGAGATGGGTGAGCGAATACTTTTAGCAGTATAGTGTGTCTTTAAGTTCATCTTTAACAACATAATTAGCCACAAAGTGGACTGTAAGACCCCCCAAAAAAGAAAAAACTGGTAATAGTTTCACCAAACGCTGTTCCTGTAATACCTTCCCTCCTTTTCCCTGACAGGTGCATTGACATGCTTGACTGGAACAGCCTGATAGATGACAGAACAAAGATATCGGATCTGCTTCTTGTCCCCGATGTGGAGGTCAGTAACAGAATCCTGAAAAACTGATTTTTTTGTGCATATACAAATGATTAAATAAAACAGTTACAATTAAAAATCCTATTGTGATATATTTCTAGCATTAATCACTGGAGACTAAAGTTGACTTGCTACTGTATTTTCTGCTCCAAGCTTGACGTGTATATAATTTATAACAGGCAGGAGACTGTAAGTGTCAGCTGCACCTGCTGAGCTGCCATAGGCTGTTGCTATTGATCCATTTATGCTTTTTTCCCCCAGTTGTACTTAAATTTCAAAGCTTTTAAATAAAGTTAAAACAAAACAGTAATTAATTGTGATGACATTTGAAATTATGATTTCATTACTAAGTGGTTATTTGCTCTCAGGCTGCCATTGTGAAAATTGAGGGTTTCGCGCAGTTTAAATGTGCTTAGTTTGAGGGTTTCGCCATAACCACACCTTGAACATAAAATTGGATCAGTTACACATCTGCAAACAGCCACGTGGAGTTTGATTTACTTAAAGCCTCCAATGTTTCTCCGGCTGAAAACCACATGTTGGAGTAAATATCTGGGACCGTTTACTCGGCCCTGGGTTGAACAATCCGGGCGTGTTGGATTCCGCGTGCATCTGTGATCTTGAACTCAGGCCAGCCGATGGTCGGATAAAGTGTGAGGCACTAATAGGTGTCGTGCTGCGTGGTATTCGGTCCATTAGCATTTCACAGTGCACTCTCTCCTGGGCTGTTTTCATAGGAAGGTGCGCTGAAGCCTCTGCTGGAGAACTTCACTGTGGAGGAGGAGCAGCAGATGAAGAGGATGTTACAGCGCGTAGATGTCTTGGCTAAGGTAATTACGTGTCAGCAGCAAAGACTGATCACTGCGCATGAACACGCCCACACTTAGCGTGAACAAACACCTGCAGCTCAGCCAAAATGTGACGATGAACATGTTTTTTTATGTTTGTCAGTTGAATGTGATTCTTTTGCAAATTACCTTGTAGTCTCTCTTGTTTTTATTGCAGGTACGGTGCACATAAACTCACTAATGTGACTAGATATTTTCCTTCACTTTATAGCTACTATATTCTCTCTATATAATAATAAATCTAGGGGATTATGTGTGTCTCGGAATAGGTGTTTGAAAGTCACAGTGTTAAGAATCCCTGGTTCTTTTGTTTAATTCAGAAAATGTTAATTAATTCAACCTTGAAGACTATTTTTAATGAAACACTAGGATACCAGATAATTTTACACCAAATTAATGAGATCTTTTATGTTCCAGCATGCCCTAGAGAGCGGGGTTCGTTTGATGGTGGATGCAGAGCAAACCTATTTCCAGCCAGCTATCAGCAGACTAACTCTGGAGATGCAGAGGACTTACAACAGAGAAAAGCCCGTCATTTTCAACACCTATCAATGCTACCTGAAGGTCAGGATCTTCAAAGCTGCAAATGTCTGATAATACTTATGAATGGGAGGACGTCCTCAGCTCGCAAGAAACCCAAAATCGTGACACTGAACTTTTTTAGGTTGGTAATAAACCCGACGTGTTCGGGACAGATCCGATGAACAGTTGTTGCAAAAAGCAAAACCACAGATGGCGATTCCTCTCTTTATTAATGAGATCCGCTGACACAGCCGTTGTAATTTTTATCATAGAAAACATGCTGCGACAGGTCCAAATGCCAGCGTGTAAACAGATTTCTATTAGTCAGTCAAGCTGGGCGTGAAAGAGTGACATGACAAAGATGAGAAAATAATAGTGGTGGAAATATGGTGGTTTTTTTTTAAACATGCTTTATTTTATTTGCAGCGTTATTATTATTATTATGCAAAGTGCATGGGCTCGTGATAGTTTCACCTAAAATGTACAGAATTATTAACATACTGTCTGTGGGATAGAAAGTAACTACGAGGTTTATTGTGGAGTTTTTGTGTTGCTGGCATTTACGGTCATGTGAGTAACCTGAGTACTCCTTCAGTAGTTTGCAGAAGCAGCTTCAGCAGCGATAACGTGAAGTCATTGCTGTCTGTGTGACCTCATCAGGCTCTCATTGTTGCTGTGGACGAATTTTGGCCCACTCTTCTTCACGGTGTTGCTTTGGTTCATCTGCGGGCATTCGTTTCCGCGCAGCTCTCGAGTCGATCGAAAGGCGCCTCGATTCTTTTCTTTTGCAGACATTTTGTCGTCGATTCTCTGGTGTGCTTGGGATCGCTGTCCTGTTGCATTACCCAGTTCCAGCCAAGCTTTAACTCTCTTGACTCCGAGGCCCCGTGGCTGCAAAACCAGCCCAGATCATCACCCCTCCGCCACTGCGCTGTACAGTTGTTATGATGTGTTTGTGCCGATACACTGTGTTGGGTTTTCACCCGATGTGGTGCTCTGCATTCTCTCCACTCGGATCTCGTCTGTCCAAAGGACGTTGTTCCAGAGGACTTGTGGTTTGCTCTTGTTCTTTTTAGAGAGCCCTTCCAAACAAGCCACACTTGTTCAGTCTTGTCGTCATGGTCCCTGAGTCTTTGATCCAGAGTTTTGAGTTTTTGAACTCCTTCCTGTTTGTATAATATATTCTTGAGTTGAGAGTTTGGGATTTTGGTGTTTGTGCTGTTCGGTGCTGATGTTTTGCCATCTGTCTCCGTGTTTGTTTACCTTCCTGTCCTGGTGTCAGGTCTGCGTTCCTGTAATGTTTAGTCATTTCCTGTTTTACTTGAGTTTCACGGATCCTTGCCCCTCCCTCTCTGTTCTGCAGGAGGCCTATGACAATGTAACTATGGATGTAGAGCTGGCCCGACGTGAAGGTTGGCATTTTGCGGCCAAGCTGGTGCGTGGGGCCTACATGTATCAGGAGCGAGAGCGGGCTGAAGAGATTGGATATGAGGACCCCATTAACCCTGACTATGAGTCAACCAATAGGATGTACCACAGGTGAGAGCCAGAGCGCGTCAGTTTGTTTAAACCAACACATGCAGAGTTTGAACTCTCTGCCACGCAAAGCTCTCATTTCTTCACATTCACAGAGACGCAATCTGCTAACTGCAGTTCTGCTTTTTGAAAAGAACAGAATTAAGCTGACATCCTTTTAGGCCCCAATTAACACCACGGAGACATATTCTTTTATTTGGAGTTCCTGCATTCTTGTTCTTATGTCAACAAGCTTCCATCTCAAGAGTTTGATAAGATTTTGATGGAATAATATAATTAATAAAGAACAAAGTCAGGCTGTCTAATTGGATTCGGTATGAGGTGGTTTCAGAATATGAGGATGGTGGCCATGAATATGTATATTATGCTATGCTAGCAGAGAAACAAATGAACAGATTTCTGCTTCCCTTCTGTAAATGCTTGATGCTTATGGAGATTTTCACAGTTCAGCTTTGTAAAAATAGTCCCACACATCACAATAAGCCTGCTGGTCATGAAACAATCTTAAGTACAACATGCATACAATACACTGCATAATAAGAATGCATATATTATAGTGAACAGTATAAAAAAAGGTTACCAATTCCTCCTTGAAAGATGAGATCACATTATTAAGAGGAGCTAAATTGTGTCTGTTTGTGTGTTTGTGGAAGGTGCTTGGACTATGTGTTGGATGAAATCGCACTCAACAGAAAGGCAAATGTAATGGTGGCTTCCCACAACGAAGACACAGTGAAACACACCTTAACGAGGTACGTTTTAGCCGTATTCACTAACTCAAAACTTTATTTTTTCATACAGAGTTGGATCTGTATAAACCTGCCTCTATTTTTCTCCCGCACTCTCATTCAGAATGAACGAGCTGGGTCTCATTCCCACAGAAAACAAGGTGTACTTCGGTCAGCTGCTGGGCATGTGTGATCAAATCAGCTTCCCGCTGGGTAAGAAAAATATGGAAGCACACTTTGGTGCCCAGACATTGTGCAACAATCTGTCCTGTCATAAACAGTAAGAACAGTTTTGACAGCCAGCCTCTGTCGGAGGCAGATGCGCCCCTGATGCTTTCGGCTGTGTGTCACAAGACCTTTAAGTTGCACACGTGTACCTCCCAGGCTCCGTGGACTGCAGGCACATGTGGAAGTCAGTCTGTATGACACATGAACTGAGTCACCTCAGTATTGAACAGGCCTCTTAACGAAGTGCCACTGCTGGCTCTCAGCACTTTGTCAGTCAAAGCTGGACACAGTGGCGGCGGGCAGTTGTCTGTCAGTGTGAGGCCGAAGCTGACACGGCCTTGACCAGCATTGATGTAAACAGACAGACACGTGTTTTTTTTCCTGCTTTCTCGAGGGGTTGAGCAGTCAGCGCTGAACCAATAAAGAAGTTGCTTCATAAAACCGAGCAGCCTGGAGCTGAGGTCTGTGTTTTCTGTCCGCCGTTTACTAGTTAGTTTTTATAATTCCGTTTTCTGATGCGCCGTAACTCAGGATGCTCTTGCCGGGACTGGTTTCATTGTATCGTGTTTGAATGTCTTGGTGGATTCCTTAAAACAACATTTATTTCGACACATCTAAAGAGCTGAGCAAAGCAGCATCGCAGCGTGTGAGCCTAACTGACAGACGAGAGAAGATGCCGGTGCAAATGCTGCAGTCGTGCCCGATTACACGGAGCGCAGCGAACATTCAGCGAGAGATACCAATCAGGATGACGCTTTGATGCATTCTCTAGTTTGTCCAAACTCATCTGTAAAAACTACTGTATGTTCTTCTGCAACTGAAACTAGTCTATGAAAAGCTTTTGATAATACTGGCAGATAAATAGAGAAATGGTCTAATTTGTCTGCATTTATCAGTCCTGTTTTTATCATATGATCACATGTCATGCCTCATAACTCATTTTCTTTTGTTTTCTCCCAATCCTGTTTCACTCCAGGCCAGGCAGGCTTCCCTGTCTATAAGTATGTCCCCTACGGGCCGGTAAATGAGGTAATGCCCTACCTGTCCCGGAGAGCGCAGGAGAATCGAGGCTTCATGAAGGGTGCCCAGAAGGAGAGGGAACTGCTTTGGAAGGAGCTGAAACGTAGACTTGCCTCTGGAGAGCTTCTTTACAGACCAGTGTACTGAAAGCACAGAAGAAGAGGCTTAGTAGAGATTATTGACGGTTTCGTTCTCTGGTTAATGTTGGTTGCCATGGCTGTCTGTTCTGCCTCTCACCGAGCATATGTCCTGTTTTACTCTAGAGTTTGAAGCCACTCTTTGTTCACGTCACCCCGTTTTTCTCTGTCCCACTGCTGTTTTTCAGCATTCGGCTCCTCGCTGATTTCATCCACCTTCACCTCATCCTGTGCTCTCCACCTCTGCATCCATAAGCATTTCTCATTTTGTCTTCCCACTGTCTGTAGAGCTGTAATATCCATCAAATGGGCATCTTTACTGCTCCAAAAGGACTCCCTAAAATGTCAACAAGAATGGGCTGGGCATCTTTTTTTTATTGCTCTATTTGTTTTCGAGGAGGACGGGAACAATAAGAATAATGGGCTTGATTTAAATGTTAGCAAAGTAAACTATATATGTACTGTGTATATATATATATTCTCAGTACTTTATATATGACTGTATATTTGAGATTGTACTGACAGTTTTAAGACGGTTTGTGAATAATAAAAAAAGTTAAATCGCCTCCTCAAACCGCAGCTCTCTTCTTCCAGCAGTGCACTGCCTTTGTTACTGTATCCACTTTATTTTTGCTCATTGAGGTCAGTGTTCAATACTCGCTCTCAAAACTTCTCCAGTTTTGGTAAAGTCGTGGTGAGCTCTGAGCTCATACGCTCCAAATCTCGCTTATTTTAATCAACCGAACTCTGTAAATTCAGATACTTCCGAGATCTCCGGCCGCCTGTGCCTGCTCGGCCTCTTACAAGCAATTTCTTTTTATCTGCATTCTGGATCAGCCCTGTAAGGCAAACACAATAATGTCAACATAATAATTTTGTCATATTATTAAGGTTAATTACATATTGCCTCTCTATTGCTTCTCTGGATCATAGCTCAGTTATAGTGTCCTCTCTCTGAACGGTGCCCCTCCTCCGCTGGTTCTGGACCTCTCCGTGGTTAACAGGTTGCGTGTCGATGACATGCTGGTGGAAAAGTTGACGTGTAAATCTGGGTCTGTGTGATAGCGGGCTTACTGAGGCTCTTTCTCCTTGTTTGCAGCCTGTTGTTGTTGTGGGCACTTTCTGTCTTGTTTCTCCACCTTGGCTGATCTACAGCGTGCCCTTATCCATTTTGGGGGTCCACAAAGCAGCCCAAATCTGGTCTCGAGAGGCTGAAAGCCTCCTGAATCTGGCATTGATGTGTTTTTCTGGTCTGTTTGACAGACTTGATCTCTTTCAACAGACAGACAGCATGGCAGAGCGCCGTCTTTTACATTAGCTGGCCCATTCTGACTTTTGACCATATAAATATGCTTGAAGCAGATCATATTTGCTACTTTCACCTTATATACTTGTAAATTACTCAGTTAACGAATAGAAAGTATAGGAATAGCAAAATGATGCATATTTTTCTGACGTCCTTCACTGAAACGCTGCAGCTTTGAACTATTTGTACAGCTCGACTTGTTTGAGGTTTTAATTTGGTGACATATTCTGCTTGGTTATTGATGTACAATTAGTATTTGAGTCAGAGGGTAACCAAGCTTCATGATAATTATGGCCTTGTCATTTTATGAGAGCAGTCAGTGCTCTGTAGACCATCATTTAATTACCCAGGATGCTATGCTCAATACAGATCACAGAAATTGGATGCATTAATCATTACTCAGAAGAAACTTTAGTGGCTGTTCAGTTTTACTGAGGCAGAGCGCCACAGAGGTGTCACTGTTGCTGTGCTCTATCAGTTTAATTAAGAATCAAGTCTACCTTTTGATGTAAGATGTGCCTTTGGGTATACATTTGCCGATGAATCCCTTCTTACGGGCCAGCGGAGTTTTTCTGGTTAGCTTCAGAGGACACATTAGGAAGTGAAAAATCCTACACAGGTTCTAAGTCACTCAAAACTGGCTCAACAACACTTCTCTCTGCATTAAATCACACAAGAATGTAGTAGAGTCAGCATGGACTAATTTACTTTATGTAATGAATGTTGACATTGTATTATGCGGGATGTGATGTGTGGTATATGTAACCAGTGTCGCCGGGCTGCCGATTCCACCATATCTGACCTTTTAAATTGTTAGCGCGGTTGTGCCCCTGGCTCGGTAGTTTTAATTACAGCCCACAGCAGCCCCGTGTTTGTCAAAGTGTGACTACTCGCACAGTGACAGATTTCATTTAAATACACGCAGAACATCATTTTTCAGGGATGTAACTTTGGAAAGTTTTGTTTTTCTGCAGAACAATGGCTGGATTGCATTGCTGCTGCTTTCCAGGCGCCACTTAAGCTCTAATCAGAATTTGTGTGCCAATAGATAAAATGACAGTATGGTGGCACCCAGGAGTATTATGTATTTTTATCTTTTGACAGCAAACTGAGAGATTACTGGCTCACAGTGCACAAAATAGACTAACTAGGCCAATGCACATTCACTTCTCCATAATCATGTCCTCGGTTATAAGATAATGTTCAAATTTAATTCAGTCCAGGAGCAAAATTACCAAATTATATTGTAAACTACAGTAAAAACTCGGATCATTAAAAACGAGTCATCTTGAAGGGCAAAGTTGAAAGCAAGTTTTCAGTTTTCGGCACTCTTTTATCTTTATATACAGTCTGCTGTAACAACACCTGACAACTAACATTTAAAGCATTTTAATTATTTGTGGTTCAGCAGAATGTTGGTGAACTGGAAACAGGGGGCAGGACATGTTTGAATCTTTCTCTACTCCCAAACAAACATCATTTTAATAAAGTGGAAATAGAGGGAGACTGCAGAAAGAAGACTTCCAAGAATAGACAACAGACTGTATTTCCTGACATTGCACCATAATCACAAGATCATTTCTACATGGCCAGTCAGAATGACAAGCACAGTATAACTCAGCATCAGTGAAAATACTGCATGACATCTTGTCAATATTTTATAACAACATCTGAGACAAAGTTGGCTCAAATGTCTAACAAGGAGGAAGGGCTGTTCGCTTTCTGCAAGACACTGACATTTCCCACTAAAATAATTGGCAACGCTTAACAAGGTATGTCTAAAATCCTGAGTAATTACAGCAAAGCAACTATGTAACAAACTGCTGGTTAGTCCTAATTAATGAAAACCCCACACATGGTTTCTGAAAAATACCTAATAGGCGATACTCTACAGGCTGCATACATTTTACAAATGTACTTTAACATTCTCATGCTTTGTTTTATTGGTTTTGTTGTAGATGACCTTTAGGAAATAGTTCAGTACACAACTCCAGGTGAAACAAGCAAAAGCAAACTAAAATGCAACAACTAAGGAGTTACATTGTAACGCTTAAGACCCAAAAGCAGCAAACAGTGCAGTCCAATAACATTATTACTGAAATTCATGCACAGATGCCAGTCAGCACAACAAACTAATTCAACAGAGAGCAAG
Organism: Cichlasoma orientale; assembly: GCA_034780415.1. NCBI lineage: Eukaryota > Metazoa > Chordata > Actinopteri > Cichliformes > Cichlidae > Cichlasoma > Cichlasoma orientale. The sequence goes on from JAVDPK010002607.1 coordinate 357,315, forward strand.
CAAGAGGCAAATTAACAATATTAATAATGAATGAATGCTTCCCATGGCTTTTCCTGCTCACTCATGGTAAAGGAAAAATGTGAAGGGGAATTCATAAGGACTTAGAACCACACTGGCTGCACTTACATTATACTCCTTAATAGTGTTATTAATGTTGTTTACATGGGTCTGCATCTTAGATACTTTGCCCCATGACTTCTTACCATGTTGTTTCATGCAGGCTTCATAAATAAGAACAACCTACTTTATTGCCAAGGTTGGACTTATTATGGAGGAATAATATAAATAGCCCTCTTGTGGGTTCACCACCTGCAGTAGGCACCGTAGGGATTGGATGCAATCCAAGCAGTCAAGGGTGGAGGCCCTGGAGGTCCAATCCCTCGCTACTGAAACTAGCTCTTGGGGCACGGACTATCGCCTCTTTGGTGGGGAAGGAACCTGAGCCAGTTTATGAGGTTGAGAGATACCGGCTAGATATAGTCAGACAAACCTAGGTGCATGACTTGGTCTCTGGAGCCAGTCTCCTGGAAAGGGGCTAGACTCTGTTCTAATCTGGAGTTGCCCTCAGTGAGAGGCAATGGGCAGGGATCAGTATACTTATATCCCATCCCTCTGTTGCCTGTAGATTGGGGTTTTCCCCAGTGGACAAGCTGGTTGCCTCCCTGCTTCTTCAGGTCAGGGCAAATGAGCAAATGAGTATCCAGCCTTGTTGGAGTCACTGGGTGGGCTACTGGAGAGCGCCCATTCTAGGGACTCCTTCTGGGGGACTTCAATGCTCATGCGGGCAACGACACTGAGAACTGGAGGGTGTTCTGTCATTGGACTTCTGTGCCAACCACAGTTTGTCCATAATGAACACCATGTTGGTGCTCATAAGTCCACATGCTACCAGGACACCCTAGATCGTGGATCGATGATCAAATTTGTAATAGTTTCATTAGAGCTGATGAAAAGAGTAGCTGAGCTGTCAACTGATCATCAGGTGGTGGTCGGTTGGATCAGGCAGAGGGGAAGGATGCTGCACAGGCCTGGCATGCCCAAATACATGGTGAGGGTCCACCGGGAGCATCTATCAGAGGCCTGGTCCGCAGGACCCAGAAGAACTAAATGGGGACATTTAGTCTAAATGGATAATGTTTTGGACCTCCATTATTGCGGTGGTTCCAAGGATCTGTGGCCACAAGATGACTGGTGCCAGTAGTAGTAGTAATCCTCGAACCAGATGGGTGTAAAGCTGAAGAAGCCCGTCTGGCTCGGTTGACCCGTGGGACTCCAGAGGCAGCTGACAGGTACCGGCAGGCCAAATGAAGTGCAGCTCTGGCAGCAACCGAAGCAAAAACTCGGGTATGAGTTCTGTGAGCTCATGCAGCATGAGGCGTGCTACATATAGAGCGAGCTTAATTGACTCAACACAGGTGAACCAAATAAAAAAGTTGGGAAACAAAACAAAGTGCTGAAGTGAAAATATCCATAATTATATGATATTGATACACTAGATCAGCGTTTTTGCTTATTTTTAATTCACAGCTAGCTACTGTGCTAGCTACTGTTACCTGAAACTGAAAAGGCTTTCACGCTTCTATACAGACTATAGACTGGTACTGTATGCTACCTCTGAATGAAGATTATTTAGGCAGTGGGGAGTGTAAGGTTCTTGTGATCCAGAATTAGTACGAGTGGGTATAAAAATGGATGAAGGGATGGATAAGTAAGCCTGTGGAAATCAGCTTAGGCAGAGAGCTATTTCCCAGTCCGGCATATATTTAAGCGTCCTGGTGGACAACACTGGGTTTCAGCAGAGTTTATTTGACTGTGAATGTGAATGTCTCCAGCTGCATCTGCTGTTTTTGCTGCTCATCTGCATAATGTGAAACTACTGCAGGCTTCCCTAACATCACCACCTGTCCCGTCAACTCATGTTCACGTTCACAGCCGTTTCCCTGTGGACGGCAAACACCAACAAACTACGTTTTTACCAAACTGTGTGCGGACAATTAGTGCTCGTTTGTTTTTTCTTAAAAACGCGTGGATCCACGGGCAGTGACATAGTTGGTTGACCTACAGTAACTAACCAGCTGTTGGTCAGTTCTGCCTTCGCTCTGCTCTTTGGTGACGTTTTTCCAGTACTTTGCTTTTCATTACAGTTGGGAATGAAAGGAATCTGTGTGTGTTCGTCACAGCCACTTAGTGAGAAACATGATGAATCACTGAACTAAGATGAACCCCAGAGCCCAGACCCGGTCTCACACTGAAGGAATCCCCTGGCCGCAGCGAGCTCTGATGTGAACCAGTGAGTAAACAAATGAGTCGTAAACACAGCAGATGGGCCCTTCGATGACTAATCTCATTGGCCCATATAGAGTGGCAGAAAGGAGCGCACATGATCACAAGCACTGAAAAGAGGCGAGTGAGGGAAAGTTTGTGTTTTTCTGTCTTGCCTGCTGTCAAGTTTGCATCACGGAAACTTTTTTTTTTTTTTTTTTTTCACACACCGAAGCGTCACATCTTCGCGCTTCCATCGGTGTCATCGCCGTGCTATCAAACTGAAATCACAAAAAAAAAAAAATCATCTCCTGAGTGGATTTGTGTGGCACAGTGTCGGCCTTTATCACAGTTTTTATGTGCGGCGTGTGTGTGTGTGTGTGTGTGTGTGTGTGTGTGTGTGTGAAAATTTAAATGCAGATAACATATCGCACGCCTCACACATCCCTGAAATTAATTTTTTTCTTTCAGTCACTCTGTCATCGCTGACTGGCTTGTGTTTTTAGTAATCTCATTTGGAGGCGAGTAAAGCTCCCCGGGAAGAATTAAAAACACAATGGCTCTGACAGCAGCCTCCACAGTCTCTCCCTGAAAGTCACCAGTTAAGGGGAATGACTTGATTTCTTGGAGTTTCTATCTCCTCTTTCTCCTTTTGTTCTGTGCCAATGAATGGCACCCATACATTACAGATCATTAAACCACTTTCATTGTCTCTCTTTGAGATGCGTGCTGCTTTCTCTTTGTAAGCGATAAGCATGGCGCAGCACAAATGAGCGACGACTGCATTAAAAAAAAAGGGAAGCTCTGTGTGTGTGTGTGTGTGTGTGTGTGTGTGTGTGTGTGTGTGTGTGTGTGTGTGTGTAAGAGGAAACTGCTTAGAGAATACCCACAGTGTGGAAAAGGAGCAGAGCAAGTGATCTGTCACAGCCACCGGCTTCACCGCCTCTTTCCTGTTACCCTGAAAGCACAGATATCCCACTATTGTCTTCAACACACACACGTACAAACAGATGAACACATGTAATTACATATGCATATATAGGTGCGGAAGCATGGAACATGGAAACAAAGTCACACAATTCATGTACTGAGTGTGTGTTCACACAGATACCTGCAGGCACGCGCACTTTCCTTCCCATCAGTTCCCACATCTATCAGTGTGGGGTGAGAGATGATTTGAAGCGGCTCAATGTTTTGATCATTAGTTTGGGCTCATGGAGTGCAGCAGAAGTGAAAAATGAGACTTCTATCTCATGACCACCTGTTCTTTTAATAAGAAAAATAACAATTCCCCAATGGCAGGATGGATTGAACCTGATGCTCAGGGGGGGAAAACACAGTGTGTGTGTTTTTGCATGCATTTGAGTTCAACTCTGCCCATATCTGAAATCTACATTAGAGCTAGGATAAAGTAAATGCTCACAGTATGAAGGTCATACAACGGATACTGCATGTGTGAATATGTCATGTGCTCATCTCTCAGACTTCACAGCTGAGATCTTCTCTGCGATAAGAAAGTTTTGTTACTTTAAGTAGTAAATATTCTTGCTAAGCTGTGACTTTATTACTTTATTATTAAAGCTCCAATTTTACACTCGTTATTGTTGCCTTGTGTCAGTTGCACAAGGCAATTTAAATATTTTTTCAAAAGGGCTCTGCAGGCTTCATCATCATCATCATCATTATTTGTTTAGATCTATTGTATGATTATTATTATATATTAGAGTACAGATTGATTTACCGTACTCATAAAAGATACATTTGCTTTATTTAAAATATTCATATAATTCTTCTTCTGTGATCTCTGACCTCTGACAGAAGTAATGAGATGTTATTAATTGGTTCCTTAAACTAAGACTTAAACACGACTCCAGAGATGACTGGACTTGATTTTGTTACAGAAAATTGTGTTCAAGATCTTTTCATAATTTGTACTGTGAGAGAAATTTGCTGTTCCCCGCAGACTGGTATGCATATGTAAGTGTGGCTTTATTTCTTTGCATGTGCATTATTCGATGTTATGTGTTTATATATGTCTAGAGAAAAAAAAGCATCTTACCAGGCAAACACAGCGTGGCTCTTCTTGGTTTGGGGATCCAATTGTGGTGCCAGAACAGTAGGGGAAGCATTTACGCAAGCAGTGATGCTGAGATAAAAGCAGAGAGAGCGGAGCAGATAGGCTGGTTATCTTGCTGCTCTGCAGCGAGCAGACAAGCAGCGATCAAGCAGATCGGTGTTTGGATTTGCTGGCGATAACACCGAGTTGCTTTTTTGAAAGCAGCAGTTAACCATGTTAAACTGAACATTATGGGTCTGACCCATTTCCAAAATCTGGCTATTCCCTCTTTTTTTATTGGCACGACTAGACACCAGAGGAAAGAGGAACATATTGGCTACATTTAACTGACAGAACCAACTTTTTACACCCAGAGCCGTATCAGCTTTGTAATCCAGTGGCACCTCCAGTTCATTTGGTAGTCCTGCGCCTTTGTCTCTGTAAATGTATTTCAGTCTGCTTTTCAGCCTTTGGGGGAAATACTCGTGAAACTGCTCGGCGAACCCTGAGAATGATCTGCAAGTGGGCTTTAAACACTAAAACAAGAAGAAAAAAACAAGATTATTGTCTGAACAAGTGGCAACAACAGCCACTGATGATGTGCTTTTTATCCTGAAGTCCAGCATCAATTACAGTACCAGTTAAAGGTTTGGACACACTGGTACTGTGTATAGGAAAAAATGTGGTAAAATACTGCATTCCCTATGATGTGGGAGAAAGGAGCTGCAGCGGCTCTATATTTGATATTCTAACCTGATTCAGTTCAGTTGGGGATTGCTTGAAGCCAAAATATTGTTTGCAGATTTAGATAACCTATGCGTGTATCTAACTGAAAGATTTGTTATCGCAGCAGAGCAGGTGAGCATACAGACGTTAGCAAACATCTGGCTGGCGCTGCGGTTTCTAGGGGCTTTCAGCAACAGCTTCATGCTGTCGTTATAAGCCACTGTGAGTCTCCTCGAGGTGCCTTTTTCTGTAGCAACACCAAAGATTGGCAGCATACGGGCAGGTGCAAAAAAACCATGTCTTCATAGATACTCTATGAGAGCTAAATTTAAGAGCCAGCATATTTCATTATGTGCATAACATATAATATTGCCTATCCTCGTGAAGTGAAAGATCATGGGTCATTTAAGGGCCTAATTATTTATTATTAAAATCATTTTTATTCATCTATTTGCATTGTTTTTGATGCCCTGATGTTTATTATATAGCAAACAGACTCCTGTTGGAGACCGGCGCTATATGAATACCAAAATCTGCCTGATGCAAAACCCAGAAAACCAGAAGTCTCAAAAGGAAGCCAGAAACCGCTCTTTGAAACAATTTATTTGATTTTTCTTTCCCATTTTTTTATATAATCAAAAGCCTCAGAAGTCTCAAAACATATAAACACTGTAGAATTTTTCCCATAATAATCTAAAATTCCTTTTAAGGCCAACGCTAACACTATGAGTAAGGTTTCATAGTTTAACACCGTGAATAAAGCGTTAAAAGCTGTAGGTCTGCAAGTCTCCAGACTATTTAGTTCACCAGCTCAATCTTTAATAACGTGCTCTGATGAAACAGATAAAAACACGTCTGAAAATCCAGTGAAACAAATAGCTAGGAAGATAGCGAGTTGCATTACCTTTTAAGTGTCAAGGACTTCTTATAGCAACCACAGCGTTGATCTCCGTGTTCACTATCTAATTTTGTTCATGTCTGAGTGAGAGGGAGCAGCAAATAGAACCTAACTGACACAAATACGGTTATAAAGCATAAAAGAACTCTGCAGGAGAGCCCGAGAACACGAGTCAAAGAAATTAATTTCTGTAATGAATAGAACTAATTTGACTCAGAACATTTAAAAGCACAGGTCCAGTCCTTCACTGCGAAGAAGCGGATTTAAGAGATGCTATAGAGAACATACAGCAGCTCCATTAAATAGAGTTGAACAGAAGAGCAATTGGAGGTGAGCCGAGAGCCGCGTCAGCAGTATTAACTCACTTGATCCTAAAATATGAATAATTGCTTGGTTTATTTTTGGGATGATGAGTCAGAGATTCCCTCCCTATTCTTATACAACCGCAGGCGGAACGTGAGGTGGCAGCTTATGAGAGCTCTGATTATGTGGGTAAGTCTGGCACATCTTTATTGATTTCTTCTTCTCCCGTGTGTTCACGTAGGCTCCACTACACAAAGGAGGCGTGCGAAGGGGAACAAATGGACATCTCATCCGCTCTCGGTCAGTGTTTAACACCCACGCCTTGACTGAAGCCTCCATGAGATGATTTCTATATGAGGAGACTGAACCCACACATTTTTGCCTCTCCAGATGCTCAGTAGGGGCGAGCCTTTGGATGCACGCCCAAGAAAAACGTACTGTCGCAGCGACAAACACCAGGGGGCAGTAGCAGTCTTCAAGGCCCCTCGATGAACCTCGACCCAGCTGTGTGTATGTGTGAGTGAGAGAAAGGGATCCTCAGCAGCATCTTCTCCACAATCCTCAGTCCTAAAAAGCCTTTTAAAAGGCTGTATGAAAATTCATCGTGCTTTCAAACTGACCTATTTTGGGAGATTGGTTGCTTAGCTTCTCTGAAATTTTCCCTTTTTTTTTTTTCTCTCACATATTCTCTCTTATCATGATGAGGATTTTGAGAAGACAGAAGAAATATTGGCAAGTTGCTGGGGCAGATTTAAACACATGGAAGCACCAGCATGGTTTGAGATTGCCTGCGCTAAAAATAGAGCTGTAATACCAACATATCTCTTATTTTCCATGAATTGCCTAAAGAACATATGGCAGTTATGCACCCACACACAGCCAACACACACACACACACAGAGAAATACTGCACATTCTTCCTCTTGCTTTCATTTTTTTTTTACTCTTTTATGCCTTTTCATAAAGCTTTTTGGATGTCCAAAAATGCCGCCATCACTGTGCGATAGCGCTCCATTTCAGGAGAAATGCACGTAGTAAACAAAGTAATCCCCTCCTCCATGTTTTAAGGATTAATATCATATTTATTCATAAGCTTAGCGGCAAGACTGCTGTCGCGCTACACACGTTCACAGACGGACATGCGCAAATAACCATTAAGTGTCATGCGGGCCGGCTCAAACACACGTGTCCTTGTCTTCTTTTGGTGATGACATGATGTGTGGGTGGCAGATTGATTTGGTCCAGCGAGAGAGAGAAACAATCAGATCAAAGAGGAAGTCGAAGAGAGAGAGAGAGAGAGGGAGAGAGAGGGAGAATGAGCGAGGGGAAGGGGGGGGGTGCTGGGTTGGAGAGGTGAGAGAGAGAGAGAGAGCTCTTCCACTTTGACTTGATGGATTTAACTCTCATTCAAAGAGACGGACTTATGACACATGGGAAAGAGATTCGCTTTTCTTTCCTTTTATCTGCGCTGCTAGCGTCTCTTCTATGTGCAAAACCCACTCAAGCACACATACATTTTTGTAAACACACCTTAAACTCCACTGTCCACTCCACACACACACAAACTCACAAACCTCAAGCGCTCATCTTTCCCCCTTTCCCTACTTTTCTTCCATCTCCCCATCTTTTCTTTCAGAGGTGAAAACCTCAGGGCTCAGGGGTTGCATTAGGGAGGTCCACTCCCCCCCCGATCACTGAGCAGCAGGAAGGGTTTCAGGACAGTACTATCTATCTGATTGCCTGTGTGATAAAAGAATAAAGCTGTTAAGAGAGGATGAGCAGGAGCAGTAAGGAGGGAGTGTCACCATAACAGCCTTTGGGGTGCCATAAGTTTCCCTCCTCAGGGGCGAGATTGTGCGCTTCTGATTTCCCTTCATGCTCAGTAGGCAGAGCGATAAGTCACAGGCAAAGTGTAGGGTGCCTCCAGATAAGTGTTTGTGCGGCATCTTGGTGACATTTTGTTCACGACTGTGTGTGTGAGAATAGTGTGTTTATTGTGTGTTTGCTTGTGGTCCCGGGCGAGGATTACCTTAGCGCTCATTATCACTCATGGTGAAGATCATCATTACAGCCCTGCATGGCCTAGCATGGCTCCCCTACCTCCCTCCAGTAACTCACTGCTAATACCCACACCGCTCTGAGACACTGTAGAATGCAGCTTGCAGCAAAGGGCGCGTGCTGTGCATAAAACGAGGCCGTCTTTGCTTCCATCAGGAAAAACGGCTAAAATGAACTGTAAGTTAAACACAATGGTGCAGCGAGAGCACGCGCGCTGAGAGCCAGCAGATGCACGACTCTGCTGGTATTGTTTCATCTGAGTGAAAGCTGCTTACAAGCTGCTCCAGCGGTTTACAAAATCTGTCTCTGGAAAACAATTCCACTTTCACGGACCTCCCTCTCCCTCGCACCCATTGTTCTCAGTCTTCTGTTTCCCGAGTGGGCATCACAGCAAGCTCGCCCCTCGATCTTACCTTCTGGATCAGATTCATTCTTCCTCGATAGGAGCCGCGTGGCAGATTTACTGCTTTGCGACGCGTATTCCGCGTGTGCGGAATTCACTGCACGTGTATATTATTGATCGCACAGTAAAGAAATTGCAAATTGAAATGTTTGTAGGCAGAAGGTCAGAAATGTTTTAAGCATTGCAAATAAAACCAGGGGGATAATTTAGAATTCATGACTCAGGTCGCTCCAGTTTGGATACAGAGCGCTGTCGGACTTCTGTGCCCGGCTCATTAGCGGCAAACTCTCAGGCTGATTGTTGTCTCTGTCCACCTACTCAGTCTTATTAAACTCCTCTTCTGTGTGCTACGTGTGTGATTTGTCTTTTAGTCTGGATTCCTTGACTCGCTGGTGTGAAATTAGCTCTTACGTAGCGAGCCACCTTTCCGCTGCCGTGTTGTCGGCAGCTTCTCAGTTTGACTCTGTTTTTCTCTCTCACAAAGATTTTTTTTGCCCCTGTTTGTCTGCGTCAGACTGCTCGTGGAAATTCATTGAACTCCGAGTTCACTTTCTTCATTTAAAGGCACTTTTAACAACAGGGCCAAGGGCGCCGGAGCTACACAATCCTCTGATCTCCAATAATAGATGAAATCTTAAAATTTTCTTTGATGCTATTAGTAGTGGTATTATTCCTGCATCACCTGCTGCAGTTGTTTTTCGCATGTGCAAATTGCAATAATTTCCTGTCTTTGTGAATAAGATAAAAGATTTTCAAGCCAATATTGGCTTATTTAATTGCTAAACACTGCTCCACGTTTCATGGCCACATTTAGGTCGACCAGTGTGAGTGAGATGGAAGAAACAAGTCTATGAAACCTCATTTTACTCCCTTTGACTTTTAACCCTTTTAAAAAAAGGGTGTTTTTGAGTATTGATCTTATTTTAACTGTATTTTATACCTCGTATCTAATTAATCGGCCTTATTAACTCTTTTATTTTGATTTGCGTTATCTAATGAAGAAAGCTGCTTAAAGAAATGAACTACACATCTCAAACAGAGAGGAGGAAACCCACAGTGAAGTCATGAAATACACCGCAGAGAAACTTTTTCCTCCCTTTTTACTATTTGTCAAAAAGTAATCTTGAAAACGGGAGAGCTGTCATCTGGTTCTTATTGCAAGTTGAAATATAGTCTTTAAAAGTACAGCTGTATTATTATTCATGAGTGACATCAAATCACATTTCACCTACATTTTAGTGTTGACAGAAGAAAAGTGGTGGGATGTGAATAATAATGTCATCTCAAGAGCTTCTGATTATCCTGCCGCGTGCCTGGAGAATAATAAGACTCACCGGCCCCCCCGTAACCGCACAGAAACACTACTAATGATTTTCATCTGCTTTCAACATAGTTTAGTGAGAACTTGAGCTGTGAAACACACCGTTTTGGCCCGTAGCCAGTGAAACTTTTAGACTTCCTCATGCTGTAATGCACTGATTTTGATGGATGAACTTCAATCACTCACTCAATAGCATCAGCATAGAGGCGCACACTCCAGGGGATATGTTCTTGGAGCTGATCCTGCTCTCTTTAAATGCACAAAAACATAAAAGGAAAAAAAAAGAGGCCTTCTAATGCTTTAAAAGCTGATTTGATGTGTGATGTTGCACATGAGAATAGAAAGGGAGGTAAAGGGCAGCGTCGATGATCATCGATACTGCCTTCTATTACGAGCAGAGATTTGACAGTGACATATAGACGCAGTCTTTGTGGAGTATGCTTAAACATTTTTCTGCTTGTTTTCCTCCCTTTTCTCGGTTTTCCTTTGACTTGAAATCTTCTCCTTACGCTGGCGCAGCTCCATTGGAAAGGAGCAATGAGGTGTGGCTGAGGTGTACAAGACTATTTTTAAACGTAAACAGAGGCATTCACGACCACCGAGTCACATCTGTCTCTGTCTGCGGATCTGCCTCCTCCTGCTTTTTTTCCTTTTTCTTTTTCCACACACAGCCCAAAAATATTCACAGACACGCACACTCAAATACTCACTGTCGCTCTCTATCCCATCATCCCAATTCACGCTCCCTTTCAGATGTTTAATCACTGCAGAGGATTGTGGGACACAGTGCTGATAGAAAAAAAAAAAAGTAACAAAGCTGAGCAGATATTGGCTGTGCAGCAGTCGACTCAGATTCCGGTCTCAGCAGTCCCGACCTCAGCTGACCTTGAGGTGTTGTTAGAGGGAGATATAGAAAGCTGTCTGCCTGTCTGGCTCAGCGAGGGGCCTCCCTCCTTCTTTCACAAACAAACACGTATACACTCATCTCGCAGCCTACTTGCTTTTCAATTTCCTTTTCTTAACTCAAGCTCATGTAAAAGTATACAGCGTTTCCCCTAATCCGCCCGTTATACCGTCTCGCCCTCTCTCTCTCTCCTTCTGTCACACACACACACTCGCACACACAGCAGACTAATCTCATCACTTGTAACACGTAGCGGAAATGAGTCTCTCTCTGCCATTACCAGCTGCCACGTGTACCACAATCTATTGCACATACATCGATCAGCCACAGCATTAAAACCACCAGCCTAATATTCTGAAATGGAAATGAGACGTCTACGGGTGTTCTTTGGTGTCTGGTACCGGATCCACCGGGCCGTGTGGTTTGTAGGGTTAGCCCTCTGTGGAGTGGGCTTGTTCAGGTGCATTCCTAGAGGGGCCAGGTCAGTTCTTGAGCCGTTCCTGGGCAGATTTTGCAGTGTGACAGGGCTCATTGTCCTGCTAAGGGGAGTATGTTGCTATAAGGGGCTGTCCTTGATCCACAGCGTCTGCACAGTGTTGCTGGTACATGTTGAAATAGCAGCCGCCTGAATGCCTGGGCCAAGAGTTTCCCAGCAGAACACTGTAATAATGTGAATGATCAGTGTACAGTAGTGATCTGCTGTTGCTGCAGGTCATATCCGAAGGTGCCAGGGCCTGTAGCCGTGTAGTCTACTGTCACCAGGGGGCAGTGTCACAATAAGACCTGCTAATAAGAAGTGCTGGTGCTGGTCTTTGTTAGCCTCTAAAAGCCAAAGAAGTGACAAAAACTGTCCACTGCAGCCACTGTTTGTTTGCTTTTCAACCAGTCAGCAGTCTACCTCTGCACAGCCCGATCACAGTCAGAATGCACGCTATTAGCTTTTTGGAGGACTGCATGCAAATAAATCTCCATCGCCTCTGCTCTATTAGAATTTCCACAATCTCAGCAGCCAAATAACTACACGTGGATACCAAAAATATCTCACATGCAGATGACCCGCTTCAGTTGTGCATGTCAGTTAACGTGCACTCACCAGGTAAACCTTGCTAGTACTGTGTTAGACCCGTTTTGCCTTCCGAACTGCCTTCGTTCTTTGTGGCATCGATTCAACAAGGCGAATCAAGTGAACAGTTTTCATGTTTAAGAAATTGGTTTAAGATTATCTGAGCTTTGTGACGTGATGCATTATCCTGCTGGAAGCAGCCATCAGACGATGGATGGGCGTGGTTGGCAACAGTACCCAGGTAGGCTGTGGCTTTTACCAATGCTCAGTGTGCCAAGAAAACACCCCCCACACCATTACACTGCCGCTAGCCTGAATCGTTGATACGAGGCAGGACGGATCCATGCTTTAATGTTTTCTATACCAAATTATGATGCTAAAATCCAGATCTCATATCAGGATTTGAGACTTGTCAGACCAGACAGCATGCGTCCAGTCTCCTGTTGTCCAGCTTTGGTGAGCCTGGGGAAATTGTAGATTCAGTTTTCCAGGAGCGACACCCTGTGTGATCTTCTGCCGCTTCAAGGTTCGACATGTTGTGTTCAGAGACGCTTTTTCTGCACACCTGGTTTCTAACGAGTGGTTATTTGAGTTACGGCAAGCAGTCTGGTCGTTATCCTCGGCTCTCTGGCATCAACGAGGTTTTTTCAGGCAGAGAACTGCCTCGTTTTCAGACCATTCTCTATAAACCCTCGAGATGGCTGTCCAGGAAAATCCCAGTAGATCTGCAGTTTCTGAGCTACTAGGACCAACCCATCTGGCACCAACAGCCACGCCACATCACTTAAATCACCTTTCTTCCCCATTCTGATGCTCGCTTTGAGCTCCAGCGGGTGGTCTCGACCTCGTCTAAGTGCCTACACTTGCACTGCATATATTGCATTATTTCAGTATAAATTGGGGTGGGGATGGAGACCATCTCATTCCCACCTTGTAGCTGATTGCATGTTTGATTTGAAAAACTACAGAATAAAATAAATCATCAATTTAAAAATTGTCCTTTTGTTCAAAAGGGAAGAGGACCCGAAAATGCCCAGAGACAGCAAAATCCACCATTAGTAAGATGTTAACCATGTGTCTAAAAAGGATAACCAAGCTGTGCCACGCAGGAGAAACCTGACAAAAAGTTTCATGGATTAAAAGGTCAACTTTTGCCTCATGAAGTGAAGTAGAAGCTAAAGTGAGAGCGAGAAAAGGATTAACCCTCTCCTCCAGGACAGCAGGATACTGTACGTGTCTGCTTCCACCAGTGGGTGTGCGTGTCTGCGTGTGCGTGTGTGTGTTCGGGGATAGCATATATCTGTATTCCTCTCACTTCGTCTGTGCATGTGGGATGCAGTAGGTAGGTGGAAGGTCGTCTGGCATTTAAGCGTTTGACAGTATCACGGGTGTGTGTGTGAGCGAAAGGCAGGAGTGAGTGGGCGTGCGAGTGTGGGCGAGGGGAGGATGACACGGTGGGGGTGGGGGTGAGGTGGGCGGAGAAAGAGGGTGTGTTTTTGTGAGTGCGTGCTGGTGGTAGGAGGGATATCCACTGAGCCACAAAGCAGATACTGCAGATGTGAGTGGGCGTTCTCAGTCTCAGCAAGGCCAGGTTTATCCAGCAGCCCAGTGGAAGCCCGGGGATTCATTCCCATCTCGCTCTCCACCGAGGACTCCACTGCCTACTAGCTCATTACCAGCCTCAGGCTAAGTTGTGAACGTTTGTATGTACACAGCCTAGGCGCTACGACGCCAGGCCACATATTGTAGCTCCATAAAAGCGCTGGAATTGAAGTCTGTGGCATGTCAGAGCAATGCATCATCATCTTGAATTGCTCATCACATAGTGGAGGAGAGGGGTTAGGTGTAGGATGATAAAAAGGTTTGCCAGATTGTAGCTATTTCTAAAAAGAGTGTGATGAGAGGTGTGATGCTGCGGATGGAACACAAACTGTGTTTTTATCTTACAGTCACACGTACAGTAGCGCTGTCTGAAAGTTATTCCTTTGTGAGGGAACGTCATAAACACTTTGCTCAGGTAGTTTTAATAACATTCTTGACTCCGGGGCAGCAGGAAAAAAAAAACCACATCATTAATAAATGCACGAACCGATTACTCCTCAAATCTGTTATTCAATTTTCCCATTAATTACCCATCCAAGTAATCAGTTAACAGAGTCAGTCAATTACTGTTGATCCAAAACAATAATCCAGCTCCTTTCTCCTGACACTGTTCTGCCCTCCTTCCATCTCAATAGATAAATGTGATGGGAGAAATCCTGTAGGTGCAGCGTCTGATGTTTCTGACTACAGGGCAGCCCGGGGCCAATTTTCATCATTACTTCCATGTTCTTTAAGTATTCTACCGCGGCTCGCTCTTGACACATTGGTGGTATTTTCACTATGTCAGGTATCTGCATGTAATCAGCTTTAACAGTCAGAAGCAAGAAGTCGGGACACAGAGTCTGTACTGGTTCACCTGGCTCAAACGTAGATCAAACAGCAACAGGCTGACAGTTTATAATGAGCTTATTTGAAGTGGCATTTAGAAGTGTGTGGCAGTTAACCTTTGTTGACCAGAAGGAATAGCAGAAACAGCTGCAGAACTTTTTAAAATGAAGTTTGGAACGTCGGCCCAGCAGAATAACATTTTTATTATTTCTTTTTTAACAAATTAAAGCGAAGGAATACATTTTAAAAAGGTCACGTTAATGTTGCTTGCTGTTATTTTCATGCTATTTCATCATAAACGTTTGTAAGCAGTAACTAATTATAAGAAATACAGCATATATCCCCACAAAAGGCAGAAAACCCAAAGACTGATTGAAAGGACCAAAAATGAAATCCAAATAAATTCAAACTCAACACTTTACTTACTGGGGCAATATGATGCAATATATAAGCAGCAATGTAATGCCAGGTTTTAAGTAGACTGGTTTAATGGTCATCAACATAAATGAAGAGCATATTTCGTCCAAGACTTCCTGTTCCATCCATCCTGGTCACTGATGCAGAAAAATGATTAAAAATCAAGTGAAAAGCTAAATTGTTGTCAGACCATAGCTGACGATCCTGAGACTGAATTTTAGCTAATGCAGTCCTGCTTTTGCTCCCCGCTGATTGTTTAGACCAGTGAACACATCCGGCCCGCCAGAGCTTTCCATCCGGCCCCGAATATTACTGATATCAAGACTAGCCTAGTGAGGGGGAAAAAATATGAAGAGTTCAGATGCAAAAGACTCTAAACGCCACCTCCGTCAAAAATGAGATAACGATATTTACAGAATCCTTCCCACACGTACTATCTGCCAATCAAATCCTGTTGCGTCTGACCAGTCAGAATTAACCGTGTGTTGTCAAAAGCCTCGACATCCCTAGAACCAATCAGAATGCAAGATTGGATCATGTGACAAGTATTTTCAGCACTGCGCTGCACTGAGCAGCTTTGGCTGGTGGTGATCAGAGTGTGCACACAGCTGAAGGTGAGGCTGACCTTGTTTTGTGTAGAAGTGTTCGGCGATCAAACTCGTCTGACTAAAGGAAGTAAAAGTCGTAACGAGATTTCTTTCGGTGAACCTGCGGCAGGATCGTTACCGGCTGCCGAGAGTACTCCCCGGCCTGCGCGGGGCTCCCGTCTCCTTTGCTGTGAGGGTCTCTCACACGGTCTGCTGGACGGCATACATTATATCGACACAGTTGTGTCTCCATGACAACCGTCAACATAACAGAGAAAAACACATGCAAGACTTGCACATGACATTGTTTAAAATAGCGTAAATTTAAAAGAAAATGTAATGTATCTAATCATAATATATTACAATATTAATTGGCCCTCACACTGTCTGCAGAGAAAAATTCCGGCCCTTGGACAAATGTAGTTGATGACCCCTCAGTTAGACTCATGCAAACATGCAAACTTCACACAGAAAATACAACCAACCAAACAAACATGTCCAAAATTGTGTCTCCTGCCTTCTGATGCAAGTGCAGATTCATGTGCAGATATCTGTTTGTAGAGATTAGTGACATCATTAGTCTCTGTCCATCATGCTGGCTACTTGATGTGAGGTTCATAGGGCAATCTAATGTAGAATTAATAAATAATAATACTAAATAAGTGTGTCACTGTCCTCTAGTTTATACTTGCATGCACAAATTAATGGAGTTGCAAAATTATCCAATAAGCGTGAACAATAAAGTCATGTTTTAACATCAAAGGCATGCCTCCGAATGAACGTTTTACCTGGAGATCAATCTGCTGCCTAATTAGGACAAAGATACAACAAAAACATATCATAAAGAGTTCTCGTGGTTTTTTGGCTTGGGAACAAAGCTTGCGCAGCTGCTACGTGGAGGTTTTTTCTTTAAGCCACATCAGGCTGAAAAAGTGAATTTTTAGAGCTAAAAATATCACAATAGAAGGGTCTCTGTTTTGGATCAAGCCTCCTCCAGAGAATATAGTTCTTGCTTTTTTGTGTTAGGGCAGGAGGAAATTTGTGTCTTAATTGACCCATAAAAATGAGAACAAATCTATCTATATTACACCCACATTACAACATAATAACCAAAGTGATTAACCCACTACATTGCATTATACCACCATCTGATATGCTTGTATATGTGGCCACTGTTGCAGTATGTCATGCTCTGTCAAAACCGCTCCCTGTGGCTATTGCCTCTTTCCTCCATTTCATCATCCTGGTCTCATTAGAAGTAACATCCTCTTTCTCGCATGTCTTTTTATTTATTTTTCATCTGTTTTCTTCTTCATATTCCACCACCCATGAATCCACTGGCATACAGTATAACCGTGTCCTTCCCTTCCTCCTTCTCTTTCTCAGACTAACTCCCACAGTTTCTCCCTCGCTCTCTCTGCCTCTTTCCATCTAATGAGAAACAGTAAAACCGAGCACAAGGGGTATCCCTTATGGTCCAGGGGACAGTGATAGAGGACTGTTTATTTCAGCCTGATTAACACACAGTGCCCTGCTTCACATGCACCACCAGTGTTTAGCAAATGAAGTATCCGACAAATGAAATGGCAGCGGAGGAAAAAAAACTGAACACGCACGGGGACTTAATGGATGTCCAAATAACTGCTCTCCTTCCTCCATGTGCTACCAAACACATGCTTCAGAACAATGCTTTGCCAAATACATTCCAGTGTAAACTAAGGATTGCAGTGTAATCCATGAAATGTGGCGTTGCTTCTCCACACAGATGCTACTGGGAACAAGTGAAGGTCGTCGACTTGGGGTGGCAACATCTGAAACAGTTCCATTCAGCTGCGTTTTTAGATTTAAGCTACAGAAAAGAAAACTTGGTTGCTGTAACAAACCCAGAGAGAAGGATTACATCACAGGTCCCCTCAGCTGTGCAAATCATTTTAGCGCTTTTTTTTGCTACCACCAAATATACCATTTTGATCCAGTCCAGCAGCAGAAGCAGTTATCTGTTTGGAGCAAAGCTGACGCAGAGCCTGCTGAAAGGACAAATGAACACAACAGCAGCTATTTCATGCAGCTGCTGGAAACAAAAAGTGCTAAAAAAGATGTGGATATTAGAGTTATGCTTATAGTCACATCCAACCAGGACTCTATTGCAGCTTGATAAAAAGATCTGTATATTAATTTATAACAGTGTATTTAGGTTCAAACATGTCAGCAAAGAAAAATATATGGCTGATTTGAATACTCTAACATAATGATGCCACCTACCTATGTGACAGGCTTAATAATAATAAAGTAAATTCCTTGTAATCCAAGGTTTTATTATGTTTTCTGTTTCACTGCTTTATGATCTTCTTCTGGTTCTCTTTCTGTGTCACTTGTCAACAAAAAATAAAACATCTACAGCAATATTATGAGTGCCTCTTCATGCTTTAAGGGGCTTTGAGGATGTGATCCAGATGAAGGGCCTCAGCCATTCAAAAAACAATGCATTTCTTTACATTCTTCCCCAGCTGAATTCGAGCGAGCTCCCTACATCTTAATTTAATTTAGACCTTTGTAGGTGAAAGTCACTTCCTTTCACAAAGCAGAGTGTTGATCCAGTTCATTTAAAGCATCTGATCCAGCTTTGAGCTGCTGTGGCGGCTGTAAACGATACGAGGAATAAGCCATCGAGCAATGTGACGCTTCTGACAGCCATCATTGCAGGCCTAAAACTCTCGGGCAACAACAGTGTGTGTGTGTGTGTGTACTGTGAAAAGTGAAAGTCAGATTGGTACATCTCCCCGTGATGATTCAGCATCAAAAAATTCCTGCTATAATTTCCTCATCAATTGCACCCTTCGGTAACCTGAGACTCACCTTTTCATTACGACCCTTCAATCACCTTTTTATTGTCTGTTGTAAACTCTTCATTGAGGGTGCCGCTCGTGGCTGTTACTTCTTATGTGCTTAACATTACGGGCAACCTTTTAAAATTGAAATAAAACGATATTTTGTGAGCATTCTTGCTATTTTTGATTTAATATGCATGCAAATAGGGATTATAGCGAGCTGTAAACCAGCGCCGGGGCTAAAAGGGATGGGCTCTATGTGAGGGAGGTGTGCGGGGAAAGAACCGAGCACGATCATGCGATAGCTTTATTAGCTGGGCATTGCATTTAAATCCTTTGACATCGGAGGCCAACGATTGTTTTCTGATTTATGGGTGGTAACAGCAAAGTAACACTTTAGAATAAAAGTGCAAGCGACTGTGCTAACCAAGGTCACAAGTTTATTTTATTATTGTTATGTTGGAACTGTAAATTTTACGATTGCATAAGAACACACAAAACAACAAAAACTCATGAAAACTGTCACACAGAGTCAGAAGCGTTCAGTGCTCATGGTTAGTTATACCAACAGCTTTATGACTCAACCCATCAACTGTTGCAGGAGTAACTAAGTAAACTGTTCAAAAATAGAAACTGTGATGAATTTGTGAACCACAGCAAAACCTAAGCACGGCTTTAAATTAGTTGGCAACTTATCTTTAATTTCTTCTTTTATTTTGCTGTTTTCACGTCCTTAAAGCATCGTAATCCCACACAGGCTTTCATGATTTTATCTTCCCCTAACCACATTGAGTTTAAGCACAATGAAATGTGCTTAATAAATAAAATTGCTGTTCAGCCAAACGCTGTTAAATGACAGGAAGGGAATGAACCTTACTGTATATCTGCATAACGCACTGTGTGACTACTCACGTCACATGTTGGACGATAACCTGCAAAGCTGCTGGGAGGCTCTCAGGTTGGCCGTCCAGAGTGGATTTGGTTTTGGCTGATTGTTTTTGTAAGGACAGAAGAGATTCAGCCAAAAACGTATCAGTACAAATTAAAACATCCCGCAGTTCATCGACCACACCATTCGCTCCATGTGCTCTCGCTCAGTGTCAAGCTTAGTTTAAGCTGAGAATATATTTGCGGTCACCAAACAAGCTAACTCTTATGTTTTGGATAATTCAGTTAGCTAGCTGCTGCTTTTTTAAAAAAAAAAAACCTTAAATCTTAAAAATCTGCATTGTTAGCAGAAAACTTTTATTAAATTTGCACATTTTTTGTTATTTGCTACTTTGTTTCCGAAACAAGACAGATGGAGATCTGGGATCTGGGATTACCATCATTGGTAGCTGCTTAATTACATATTTCTGGAGAATGTTGAGGTTTTACCACAAAAGTGGAGGAAAATAAGCAGTTCACAACGTTTATTGACAGGTTCAAAAATGTGCAACGATGATCCAACAGAGGTGGCTATGAGTGGGTCTGACTGACATTAGTGAGTAGGCAGGAGGCGAGGTTGCTGGCTGATGCAAGAGGGATGATTTGGAGCACGGGGAAAAGCGAGGTAATACTGGCGGGAACACACACTTCAAAAAGTCTGCTGAGATCGACTAGAAACAAACGGGAGGCGATACGATCGCAACGCTGGCAGAACAATGTGGCAAGCAGTGGGTGTAAGGGCTGGTGTTTAAAGCAGGTGATGAGCTGATTGCAGGCAGGTGTATTATCCAGGGAGCCAGTGTAAGACCATGCCTCTAGAGAGGGAATACAGACACACACACACACACACACCAAAAAACAGAGAGTGGAGGGAAAGACAGAAAGAGGCAGGTCAGCACTGGAGGGGATCTCAGCAGAGGCTGCACTCTGACTTATCAAACTCTGACAGATCTCATGTACCTCAGATCTTCACACAGATTCATATGTAAAAAGTTCAGATCTTCATCTGATGTAAACCCCACTTAGCTCCTTAATGGGTTACTCTAAGCAAAGGTTACACAGTTAACTTTACCCCTTTGTTGCTTACAATTTAAAAAGAAAAGAAAGGTTTACAGTGACTAAATTAACAGGTGATGATGATTAACTCTTAGCTTTAATTTAATTTAAACAGGTAAGGAAAAAAAAAGAATAACATCACCTTCTGGGCGGCTGACATGAATGGGAAAATTAGTTATGGATACCAAAAAATAACCTGAATATAGTCCAATACACTGATTATTATATCAGTGAAAATAATATAATAAAAAGATAAATAACACCACATTTTACCAAACAATGATGACCTTCTTGTTACATGTATGTGGCTCTTGCACATAATTCTGACACAAAACTGCTACCTTTACATATAAATAGATCCGCCTTGATTATATTTCCAGCTCCAAATATATGCTTGTTTGCAAAATGGTGTCGTTGCACATTTGCAAGCAATTAACATTTTGGATGAATAATGGGTTCATCCCATCTCTGTTACTACTAACAGGTGGCGGCTGCTCAGCTTGAAATCAGTTTCATTTCAATATGAATAGCTGGTCATATACAGCCAAGATAGTGTCTCCATAGGGAGCTTTGGTAATGAGAATCTGCCTATACTACACAGCATCATACATGCGATTAGAATAGCAGAACAAGAGGCGAATGGGCACCGAGCACCGCAAGAAAGTGGACAGTTTGCAGGAGATGAACAATGAGGATGCAAAGGGTCCATCTGCTGAGAACATACGCTGGAATTCATATTGTCTTCTCAGTTTTGGCATCGTTAACTACGTGGACGGGAGCTTGCAGTGAAACTAGTATGAATCACATTTTCCCACATTAATATTCAAGTCGTATCTCAGGCATTACACCTTAATAGCCGATGCTAGTACGGCTGATCCCCAGTTTGAGATGCACAGTTGAGCCAGTCACTGGGGAAGCATGTGTAATTCTTATATAATGCTTATGTCCATAAATGCAGTTTATGGGTATAATATAACATATCCATTTATGGATATTTAAAGATATCGGAGATTGCGACAGAGGTAGACAGATGTGTGCGGGACCGCGAGACGATGTCAAGTACGTCTCTAAACAGTTGTGATGAGCTAAGTGATGATTAATGGCATTTATATTATTCCAGGCCGCCAAATCTTTCCCATAGCGCCCAAACAGACAGAGGTTAGTGCAATTTAACCTCTGCTCATCCTCTTACCCTCCGGACCACACACACCGTCGGCGAGGGTGATTATACTCAGAAAAATGCATAAATCACACTTTGTCGATTGTAAGCGGGTTTATTATGTCTTGCGCCCTACTTGGCTCAGCTACTACACTGATGCACAAAGGCAAACACAATGCACAGCCGCTCTCTTTACCCTCAGTGTTGTCCTTGTAAGTGGAATTTTTGAACCCGGCAACCTTCATGCTTTTTCTGGTTAGCGCAGAGTGTGCGTGTGTGCATGCATCTCTGTCTGCATATTCCAGTGTATGAATCAGACAGCATAATTGTTGTGTGAATGCTTTTGCAATTGTCTTTTAGTCTTTCAAGTCAAAAACATCACTTTGCACTCTAACATCACACTGATGTCACAATACACCTCTGCACTCTCCTCCCACACATACCACTCCTCCTCTGGAGAGGACCAACAAGAAATGAGATTCCACATTGAGCCAATTAAGCTGATGGGTAGCTGCTGCGCTGGCACGAGCATATGTTTACGATCTCATTATAAACACTCTTCCTTGTTCTGATAGGGACTGCCTCATCATTATTCTGCGCCTAGAGTAATTCCCAGGCCCTTAATTTGGCAAGGCAATAAAAAGAGCCAGCCCTGTAGAAGTGGGAAGTTATGTTGAAATTGTCAGTAGGCCACCTGTGACTCAGGTGGTGGTAGCAGGTCGTGCTACTGGTAGTGTGGAAAGAAGATGAAGGGTTAAAGCGCTGCGGCACTGTGGGAGACGCTTCTCCATTCACGGCTGTTAATTTAAAACGTGTGAAAGACGGGGATTCCCTTGCAGTCATGTGACATCATAGCTGCATATAGGGATGGGGCTGCATGCTGGAATATTTACACCCTGCCAGAGAAACTAAATATAAACTAAAATAAGCTAGTGCTAGAATATGGGAATGCATTCAATTCAATTCAGTTTTATTTATATAGCGCCAAATCACAACAAACAGTCGCCTCAAGGCGCTTTGCATTGTAAGGTAAAGACCCTACAATACTGCAGAGAGCAGGACAGCACGCTGAGCAGTTTTGATGGTTGAGATGGTCTGAAATAAAAATTCTTTTCATAGCACATGTCTGACGGATAAGGATGAAGTTAATATTAGGATACTCCCAAGTACAAATAGGTTGTACTGTATAACAGTTATTTATAATATAAACATGGATGCAACTATATTCAATGAGATGTTCTTAAAAAATATAATGAAAACAATTTACAACTTACATTTTACTCATTGTACCAACCTTATTCATTATACTGATTTAAAAATGGTTGAGACAGAATGTGATTTTCCTGCACAAATAAACTATTTTAAGAGTTTCTATGGCCCTGAGAATCATGGCCAGCACAACTGTGTGTAACATTAATATTTTAGGAAGTTCAAAAACTGATTTTATTAAATGTGCTGACTCTATATTGCAGTTAAGTTGTGTGGAATAATTCTAATTGCATGCAAAGTGCAGTACTGTGCCTGCACAGCATTCTCAGTTTATAGTCACCTGCCACAGCAGACCCCTCACCTGTGTGGACGAGTCACATTGGGGATGCTCTTGTGAATGCTTTCATGCTTTGGTGCACACAGGCACGCACGCAAACACACTGGCGGTGCATTAGTCAACACAGTTTGCACGCAAAGATGAACACAAAGTGGCAGAAATGTTCGGTGCACGCTGATACATTTTGAGTTAAAGGGTTAAAATGGTTAATAAAGATCAAATATAGAATGTGTCATGAATATTCATGAATCCTGTGAATCTTGAGCACAACACAAGCATACATCGCTGTAAATATATCCACATGATTTATGCACACTTTCTCAGGGATTGTCTCTCTTATCGTTGCCCCGAGGAAAAGGCAAACTTAAAATACTTGGAGGTAAAAAAAAGAAAGAAAGAAAAAAAAAAGAATATCATGATGGAAAGTTTAAAGGTAAAAGTTTCCCTACACAATCGAAATGTAGAATTAACCTAAAAGTAAGCCATGTCCACGTGATACTGTGATAGTCGCTTCACCCTGGAGTAGCAACAGTTTAATCTTGACACTTCGCTCAAATTCGTTGCTTCGACGTGCGGGGGATTTGAATGGGGTTGAACCAGAACAAATTTGACTCAAGACTGCAAAGATTTTGGTGGCACTCAACATGAGGTATTCATACTGTCACCTTGATTGGCTCAACAGGCTGTGAAAAGCAGCCAGTGGCAGTTCACATGCAGTCCTCTCTTTCTAAGCATCAGCAGTCAACCAGCCAGCCAGCCAGCCATCCGGTTGTTAAGTGAAACCGAATCTCCATCAATAATGATTAGTTGGTGCCGAGCACTCTGTCTCACCCTTTATCTCCAGCTGTATTGATATAGATGGTTGTTTCTTTTCCACCCATATACAGCGTAATTGCTTCTTGTGGCCAGTCAAGAATAGAAAAGAAAGTTTAGCATTAGCCTGCTTCACACTCTGCCCCGCGCACCAGTTTGTGGAAGGAGCGAGATCATACAGAAAATCACGTTCTGGAATGAACGAGATAGCGGCTAATTAGCTGTATCTGTGTTTACTGTGTTACCCTCCGCTCTGCGAGCGAAATGCAGCTTTATTTTCTAGCGTGTTTTTGTCACGCTTGCTGGCCAAATGTTGCAGAACTTCTGAGAATGCAGCTGTCGTTCCTGCTAGTCTTTTGTCAGAATTAAATCTCACCGTCACTCGTCTCCAAGTTGTGGAATTCTCCAACGGGTTTCTGGCAGGGAAACAAATATCAGCCCGTGTGCTCGCAGCTCAATGGCCACCCAGAGCTGAGCAGGCCGTGCGTACGTAGTTTACAATGTGGAGGCTGCAAATAACATGCTATGCTGAGCCCATTGACTGTTATTGTCAAGGTGAGCAGACAGGAGAAAATTAGATTTTTCTTTTCCTCCACCTACGGAGTAAGTTATACACATCCTATTACGGATGCGGCGAGGTTCAGTTCATAGGCTGAAAATAAACAAAGATTGCATAGCTTCAAAAGTGCCTTCTAAGTTAATCTGCAAAAAGGCAGAGAGGCAATTTTCAAGCCAATAGCCTTGTCAGAGCATATGGACATTTGATTGGCACATTCATTTTTCTTATTTAGCTACAGAACTACTTTCCTCATCCCTTTGCTTTGAACAAATCATATTTATGTTTTGCTATGTTATACATATGCATATACACACTAAAACTCAGCTGTAAAGGAAACCAATTTCTCTATGATGCACCGTAACTAAAAGCATTTGTAGAAAATAGAAAATGGATTGCATTAATGTGCAGTGCAAACTGCGTGGCAGAATGGATATTGAATCATTCCTGTGCCCCCCCCCCACAAGCGCAGAGAGAGAGAGAGAGAGAAAAAATGAAGGCAGTCAAGTAGTGAGTGTAATAACACCCATGAGAGGTAGCTCAAATGGCCACATCTGCAAGCCCCACCCAGGGCCCATGAAATGATGCTGTGGTCAGTAGTGGGGAATCAGATGTGATGATCCTTTAAAGTTAAAGTCTTGCTCTGTATAACTATTTCTGAGTGTTTACCGAGTGCAATTTCTGATATAGGACCCTTCTGGTGAGTCGGAGGGCAGAGGTCTCTGGAGAGAGTGCATCCTGTAATTCCTCTAAACAAATAGATAGCAGGTTAGCCAAAGAGCATCTGTGGTGGCACAAGACCAACAACACACAGCTGCCTGGCTGCATGCAGACAATCTGCCTCCAAGACATGCTCAGGAGGATAGAGATCAGAGAGAGAAACAGAAAGACGCAGACAGAGAATTTGTGTGAGAGAACACTGTGAGTGCTGAGGAGGGAGAGGGAGGGAGGCTGACAGGGAGGGAGGGAAATGTATGTGAGAAAGGAGAGGCAGCAGAGCTGTACAGAGAAAAAGCAAGTAAACGTGAAGGACACGGTGGGAAAAAAAAACGATTCAGAGTGGGAACATGGCATGTGTGAAAGAGACAGAAATCCAGCAGCTATATGCCAACGCTTGGTTCTAAAAGCGAAATTTATCCAAGGCATGATGCAAGATGCATCATTCCTATTCTTGACCGTTGCAAGCACAAACAGATGAAGAGAACTAGTTTACATCATAAAAGTGCAGCTCGTTGTTAGCATCTTCTGCAATCATGCTCTAAATTCTCACAGTGCATATTTTAGCCTCTTTAAATCATTTTTCCATCAGGATTCAGAAACGAGGGCTTTTAAGTTCTTGACATTTGTGCAGTTTTGATAAATAAAACAAAAGGTATCCTTTTTTCCCGCTCACCAAGCCTTTAGTGATTTTTAAAAATAAAGTTTAAGAATTGATGATATGGAAGAGCCAAGCAGCTGAAAAGCAGGCATCCACCATATTTTTACACTCTTATTTAAATACCATTGACCTGAATTATGTAGAGTTTTGAAGGTGACAGGTATCTTGGTTGTTAATGGCCAGCTGTAAAGGAAACCAATCACAAATCATGCACCATATCTGACATGTTCTGATTCATCTACATTCTCACTGTAATAGTCCAAGAAAGATCTTCCCCCATTAGACACTTCAGGAATTTTACAGTGGAACCCCCACAGGGGACAAATTCATGGTGCACAACCGCTTTATTGTATGAAAACAAAAACCACACAAACAAAAACCACACAATAAGCATGCTCTTGTGCCGCCTCAGGCACTGAACGCAGGCTATTCCACTGTCTGAGATCGAGCCGTTTCAGATTCGTTATGTTTTTGCTCAGTTTGTTCTTTTGTATTCGAGCTTCAGTTACTCTTCTGTTTTCTACGTTTTTATCTGCAGCTTGGGTTGTGTTTCCTTTCAGGTTTTATAATTATAGTTTTTGTTTAGCTTTAATTCCCTGAATTTGTTTTCCTTCCTGTGTCAAGGCTGCATTTCCGTCTTTGATGTCCCATTTTTTAGTTTCCTCCAGTTTTATTGTGACAGCTCTCGTCCCGCGTGCGCTGTGTTTAGTTTTGCTTCCCTTGTCTCGTCTTCTGTGGTCAGTTTCAACTGTGTTTCCCTGGGTTTTCCCATTTCCACCAATCACCTTTGTTGTGTTGAACTGTCTGTCAGTGAGTTTCCCCTCATCTGTTTTGGACCTTGTTGTGGATTTTGCATGTTCTCCCCATGTAGTCGTGGGTTCTTGTTGGGTACTCTGGCTTTCTCCCACAGTCCAAAGACATGGACTTAGTGGGGTTAGATTAATTGGTGATTCTGGAATGGGCTCAAATACTGTATATGTGGAAATGATTTCTCAGCAATGAAAAAAAAGGTGTGTCTGTGCCAACACACCATTGTTTATAATATCGTATTCACTAAATCGATAATGTACAACAAACAAACAAAGAAATTAAACAAGCAGTTGAACACATAAAATTCAATACATTTTACCCAGCCTCCTGTTGCTGGTGTCATATTGATTGCGGCATACGGGGCAATGCTTTGCTGCAGGATGCAACTCCGCTGCCAGAAAAGTAGAATCCAGCCTGCGTTTACTGTACATCAGTGCATTAAATCCACTCATTGATCGCGGGGCTGCCGCTCTATCGTTTCTTAAACGATCAAGCCGACATCTTTCCGTATCTTGCTGGGCAGGTTAGCGAGCCCGCTAAAAGAGTTTTAATTAACCCAGATCTCTGTGGGGCGAGTTTCTCCTAATCCTTATTTGATCACGGCTGGACACCGCCACCCGCTTGTGTTGATGTTGCGCAACTCTTCCTGCAAGCCAAGACACATTACACAAACACACACACACCTAATATGCCCGCCCATCTTAAGAATCAGTCTGCTGTGAACGATTTTAATGGTGATAAATACAGCTGTTGGTGTGCAGCTTACAGTTTTCTTCCCCATTTCATTTGTTGTCTGGTGGAATGCTTTTTCCAACATTTGGAACAACCAATTATAAAGTAACATAATGTCAAAAAATGTGCCATCTTATCTGGAGTAAAGTTTATTAGAAATGCAACATCAGTAGTAAATGTCAGGCTTTGGTGTCATTCCACCAGGATCAAAGAGCAGTCTGTTTCTCCGCTCACACAATGTTGCATTGATGTCTGACTGCTGCAGAGTGGAAAAAAAACCACCACAGAGAAGCAGAAGTCTCCTTCAAGGGCAACACGGCCTCAGAAGCCCAGAATGCAATGCAAGAAATGGTGTCCTTTAGGAAGAACACGCTGGCACTTTTAAAATTAAACAAGCTTATATGTTTTGTCTTTGGGCCATAATAATCCAACCGATGAAGAAGAAAAATAAGAAAATAGATGCACAAAAGGTCATCATGTAATATAAACTGTTTGGTAGGACAGGCTGTGACTTTGGGTTGCCTCTTTCACAGAGCTTTATGTAAAATGCTGACTGTGAATAATAATAATAATTAAAAAAAAATCATCTCAGGCTGAAAAACAGCTCGCTTAGTGTTAATGTCTGTTTTGACTGGTCTCCATTATTATCCCATAATTGAATATGCTCACAAGGAGCTACACCATGACCACTAATACAAGATGCCCTCACAGGCTGAATATCCATCCTGGTGAAATGTTTGTGGTCATGTTCTTCTTATTGAGGACAGGGTTTCTGTTCCTAGCCACATTTGCTGCAGAGCAGCCTATAATGCTCCTCACTGCAGAGGGATTCAGCTGAGTTAATATCAGTGGGAACACTTCAGAGTATCAATTTCCTGCACTTCCACCACAAAACGCTTCATGCTGCAGGGATTTTCATGTCTTAGCAAGAAATGAGGGGTTAGCACTGTTAATGGTTTTACTTCTGCAAGTTGAACCATTTAACCTCAGAAACAATAAATCATAAACAATAGCAGGGATATGTCTTAAACCTAAATGCAATGCATGGTTTTCTCTGCAGCTGCTACAGTATGAGAGGCGTGATTCTAATAAAAATCCAGTTTATAAATACTGAATTTGAGATATCTGCCCAAAATGGTCATAATTTATGTGGGATGTTTCTGGAAAGTGTTAGATTGAAAAAGAATTTATAAAAATAAATGTTAAAAATAATACAGCAAGACTGTGAGAGGTTTCTGAAAAGGACTATCTGCTGGGTTTTAGCAGCAAACACCAGCTCTGAATGGCACCGAGGTGCAAGTCAGAGTCAGAGCTAATTTTACACCCGCTGGTTTGTTGTTTTGTTCCATGAAGCCACAGTTGAAATTCTCAATTCTTCTATCATGGTCTTGCCCGAGTACTTGATGCCAAACAGAATTTGTAAATTGTATCCAGTGAAGATTGCCCAATATCCTTCTCAGATGATCGAAGATCTGTTAAAAGAAGTCCAGGAGGTAAGAAGATCATTAACGAACACACCTGCACAAAATATCTGTCACATGGCAGAAGAGGTGACGTGTTCAGGATCTCGGTGGCACTTATGACATATGAACATCAGGTTGTTGCTTAATTAAAACACAAATTGATGTTTATTATGTGGGTTGTCCTGCGCAGAACAAGGAAGGCACACAAAGCGGATCATCTCCCTGCTTGTGTACTTGGCTGACCTCAGGACCAAACTTGGTTATGTAAGTACATGTTTTTTAATCTTCTTGGAGGCGGGAAATCTTTTTCTTAGCGTAAACGCAGAGAAGCGCTCACACTTTTTCCCCCCCCTGTTTTCTGTTATTTTTAATTCTATTCTTTTCCGTTGTCTATTGGAGCCACATATTTGCGCACAAACAAATCAACTCGAACACACTCACCTTTTGCTCACACACAGACTGACTCACAGCTGACGCAGAACTCACCGCGGTTCCTGAGAGAACTATTTACCATTATGTTTGTGCTCTAGAAGAACTGCTTGGAGATGTTCAGAGTATTGTTTTATCTCAGATTGATCAGCAGTTTGAGAGGATGCAAAATCGTTTTGCTGCATTAAACATGGAAAACAACAGAATGGCATATTTTTCTGAGAAAAGGGGGAAATAGATCCAGTTGAACAACGAGATTTACCCCACGCTTTAACAAAGAAACTAGAACTTTTACCCAAACCAGTATCAAGGACAACTTTGTTTACATACCAAAGATATTGAAGTTCATTTAAAAACACCGTAACATTAAAGAGATGCTGACCAGAGACCCTGAAACAAAAAGATGTTTTCTATACAGGATGGAGAATTCTTTAAGGATCATGCACTCTTCTCAAAAGAAAAGATCCAGCTGCTTTTTGGTTCATTTGAATATTCAAATCTTCTCGGATCAAAACATGGAATACACAAGTCAGGAATGTTTCCCAAAAATACAGTTCATGTTTACTCGATATTTATTTGGCTGTTTTGTTTCATGCACACGATATCGGAACATGCGGGTTTGATAAAATATCAGCGCTGAGGGTATCTCAGCACGTGAAACAAATGGAGTTCAGGTACCTCTGTTTGGCCCGGGTTCTATATTTGGATTTGTGGAATCATTTAGGCACCGCTGCTGCTTCTGTCTGCTAGAGAAGGAAGACTTTCAGACAGAATTCAGTGAAGATAATCCTGAAATGCCACTTTGAACTTAAAGGGCTTCATTCTGAACACGGCCAGGGAATGCAGAGCAGGCCCGGTCTAGCTGATGTGATGGGAGTCACATCAGCTAGACCTTTCCACACCACTGCAAACTTTTTGATGGATATTATGAATGATATATTTGAGGGGATTATAAAATGAAATTACTCATTCAGCACCTGATTGGCAATTACACAACATCAACTGGAACAAAACAACAAACCATCTGGTTTAAAATTAGTGGATGACTCCGGTGACTTGCACTTAAATGCCATTCAGAGCTGGTGTTTGCTGCGTCATTATGTTTGGAGATCTTGTGCATCCTAATGATCAGCGCTGGTATTTGTTTATTTTATTACTTCAGGTTGTTGTTCCCCAGCTATATTGCCCATTTACTTGAAGCACCTGATTTCAGAGCATCACGAATCGTTCAAGCGTCTGTACCCCAACAAAAAAATTGATCCCACAGCATCGTTTTAATGGTGCATCATCCCAGATGTATTCAGAAAATTGGGCCACTGCTCCATGCGATTCGAAGCTAAGCGTAAATTTTTAAGAAGCGGCAGAAAAGCTTCGAGAACATTAGCTGAAAAACACCAGAGCCAACTCTCGGCAAAACGATCCTCTCGAATGAAACGGAAGTTGGTGTCGAGGCTTCTGAGAAGCTCAAAGTGCTCATTTGGACAAAAGTCCCGAAAGTGAAACGAGTCGAGATGAATGTCGATGTTTTTCGGCATGGTTTGGCTGTTTTTGGGAAAACTGAAAATGAGATTTTATGTAACCCGGATGAGCGGGTTCTCCTGATGATGACGGCTCTGATCACACTGCGTTTGGATCAACATGCCCGTGCTCACGCGGTCGTGGAGCCCACAGAGGAACCTTTTGTCGTGGACATTCAGGATATTTTGTCTAAGACGTCTGATACGCTGATGTCACATGGTTGTGATTCTGATTTGTTTACTGTACTTTACTGCTTCATGTAGCTTATCTTTCATGCATTTGTGACAGAGGCAGATTTATTCTTTTATATTAACTGTGTTAACATGAACTGAGTAAAATGGTGAAAGAGCACATTTCAAAACACTCTGAATAGATTTAAAAACTACTAAAGAGTGAAATATTTATTCTGAACTGAGGAGATGTGAGTCTTGAAAAATCACTATCAAAAGAGTCAATTTTACTCTTTTCAGAGAGGAACCAAATGTTATTTATCAGAGTACAATTTTCTTCAGTTTGAGCACATCTTATTCAGGCAAACTTTCTGCGCTGACGAGAACACGACGGCCGGTTTTAAAGCAAACACACAGCAGTAAGTCTGCATGAGGACACGGGGCAGGCGGTTCAGGTTCAAAGCAGCTTAGATAGATGCTGTGCTTCTAATCACTTCAGCAATATTGATAAAGTGATGCTCGTATAGTGAACCACGGATAACGTTCTTATTACAGCATGGATACGCAGCACACCTAGTAAATAAACCTGTGAGTGACACGGCAGCTTAATTCACTCGGGTTTGCCATCTTTGATACGTCTCACCATAATTATGCACAACATGAAGTGATTTGCACGGGCTGAACTCTGACAACCAACGTATACACTTTACGGGCTTTGCAAAAGCAACAAACACATCAATCCCTCAAGGACTAGTTCTTTAGACCGTCATGGGGGGGGGGGGGGCAAGAATTAATTTAATCACTTTAAAGCCCCCTATTGCGACAATTCCCAGTTCCTTTTCAAAATAAAAATCTTCCCTGAAACCATTGCACATATCTGATGGTAAGTCACGGGGCTTGAAACATATTAATCTTTCCCTTTAAAAGGAGAAGCCATCGCGTTTCTTCATTAGACCTCAGCTATAGCTAGGATAGCATTCTTTTAATCTGGTGGCTTGGTCCTTTAATCTGCCTCACATATGGCCTCCTAGATAAATCAGACAAGCTTCACTCGTCTGCGCACAGCACTGGAGTTATCAACATGGCTTTCCCTCAGCAGTAATAACTATAGCTGCAATAAGCCAAAGTCAAGTCTCATTTACTCGGTCTGCACTGTCTGGTCTCCTCACACTTAAACAGCTCCTGTCACCTTTTAGAAAGAGAGAGAAAATCTACTTCTCACTTCATTCGATGCAGGTGTTCCTATGAATTTCCGTGCATCCGTTTGTTTATGCTGCAAGATAAAGTTCTAAATACTGTAGTCACGGCGAGTGCTTGCCTATGCTGTCAGAATAATTTACACTTTTTAAGCTCAGCGTTAACATTTTGCGAAAGTGATGCTTCCACCTTCTCGAGCTTAGCATCAGTATGAATGATTTAAACTGTAATCAGGATTTGCCAAACTGTGTTTTTGCCACATGTTTTGCTAGAAACGTGGAAAACAAAATAAACCCGGGACCGGTGTTCTGCATGACCAGGCATCCGCCTCAACTCCCTTTTTTCTGTGCCTCAGGAATTTACTGGAGTTACTAATTGGAAAAAAAAAGCATTACAGGTGAAATGTTGTCATATTTATCATAAACATGCTTGCTGACAAACTTTAAAATCAGGAAGGGTTTAACCCAGCGTTTCAGTGGAGGTGAGTTTGGCTGATTTGCATGTGTAATTTTCAGAAATGTAGACGAAAATGAGAGTTTCCGTGAGAATAGCACAGCGAGCAGGCAAAAAAATATCCAGAATTTTAAATCCAGGTTAGCTGCGTTACACAGGCGGGAGCGAGACAGCGAGCAAACAATGCAGCGGGAGGCAGACGCAAGGAAATCCTAACAAAACTATACAAGGAGAATCCAACTAAACGCAAAGCAGCACAGGAAGAACACACATGTTGGACTGCAGGAAGTGATGAGACAATCTGGCAAAGGGAAAAAGAAAGGACAAGCCGATATAATGGGCGTGCGATCAGCTGACTGAACGCAGGTGAGACAGAAAAAGTGCAAAGGGAGGAAGGAGGAGGAGCTGAAGTGCGTTAGGGTGAATATTTACAAAAAAGAAAAATACATTTCTACTTTAATAAACACAAGATGACAAAATTACATCTGTGGTTATTACCTGTAACAGGAAGCAGCTACAGGTAGAAGAAAACAGGATTACTCTGCTAATGCTCAAGGCAAATACTTCATTACACACACACACACACACACATTATTTTTATGTGAAGCTTTAATATTGTTGTGCAGATGTATGTTTCATGTATGTATGTTTCAAAATCTGTGCCATCGTGTTAGACTGAGATTTGTCCGTTTGCAATAAATGTCTAGTTTGTGTCTCTGAAACACTGTTCAGCAGCCCATTATTTTTATGCAGTTACTTGTAATGTAATTTGAATATGTGGGAAAGTAACCCTGTCACAGGACGATACGATATGATAGAGCTGCATCTGTGAAAGCTGACCCGGTGGTGCTTCGGCTCACACGGCCGACTCCATACGCCACCGGCAGCACCATTAATTCAGATATCTCCCCCAAACACGTCTTTATCCCCCCAGATACCTGCAAAGAAAACATGCCATCAATCACGCAGTCCTCTCGAGCTCTTCCGGTTTGACTCGCCTTATTGTTTCTGGACACGCTAATTTAAAAGTTCCCCACTGACATGATTATAGTTCAGTGTCTACTGTTGTCCTCAGTAATTTGTAGATGTGGAGATTCATTCAGATGTCTAAGTGCCATCATAATTAGCCTAAAACACTCATAATGCCTTATTATACAAAAGTGGAGATAATTAAAATATTAAGCACTTGCTTGTTTGCTTAATTTAAATGCAGTGATGGACTTGTTAAAAAACAATCTCAGGAGATCATCCAATCAAAGGGCACTCAGTCTGGTTCATGATCATTTTGGAAGATTTCACAAGTATCTGAGAATCCTGCAGAGGGACTGTTATATAAAACGCTTTTGCTTTGACTGCAATCACCAGAAAGTGATATGCTGCTTTGACACAGAGGCTGAAACCTCTAACTGGATGTTGTTAGGATTAAATAGCAGAATGAGGGTTAAGAGGTGGGCTGGATATCCTCTCTGTTGGCACATATTTTCAGACATGATAGGTTCAGTAGGTACACTGAGAGAGACAGAGAGGGAGCGTCACAGAGTTTTTTTTTTTTTTTTCAAAATCAGGGATTAACCTCCATTGGTTGTAATTAGATGGAGCAGGCACTTCCACTCCAGTACAATGGATTTGTGTCTCTAACACTCTGGTGTTCCATTTTCTCTGTGATTCATTTGTCATTTGTCTGCACCGAGCGCTCGCCTCGGACAAACGGCCCGAGGAGGTAAATGAGCTGTGCTCCAGGAAGTTTGGAGTTTGGCAGGGATCTGCAATTAGACCACAACGTCCCAAAGGAGGAACAACATACACACACGCACACGCACTCACATGTATGCTGTTAGCCCATCTCGGGAAAGCACTGCCTGCCCTTATTCCCAGAGGGACAAGTACAGTCATTTGGTCAAAGCTGTGATGTCACTGAGACCCTTTAAGTGTCCTTTATATTATGACTACTATAACCAAGTTGACCAAACTGACAAAGTGCCCACTTTCTTACATGCCATACCCCCCCCCCCCGAAAAAAAAGAACACTATTCATGGGAAAGTGTACAAAAACTATGATTTTGTTCATA
Source organism: Cichlasoma orientale (assembly GCA_034780415.1). Lineage (NCBI taxonomy): Eukaryota > Metazoa > Chordata > Actinopteri > Cichliformes > Cichlidae > Cichlasoma > Cichlasoma orientale. Next base: position 391,847 of record JAVDPK010002607.1, read on the forward strand.
CCTTCAAACCACTTTACTAAAAATTCCTGCTCCTGCTTTTGATGCCCAACATTTGTGTCTCATAGTAACGCAATCAAAGTCTTTTGTGCAGCTGTGACACCGGTGGCGTATGACAAAAGGGCAGCATTTTCATGCCCTTTAATGGGAACACGCTGGAGAGCGAGCGTATATCTCGATGCGTCGTTGCATCGTTAGACGATCAGCCTTCCAGTTCACCTCTTTTAATTTTTGGGAACTGAAATTTAATTACTAAATATCTTCATTGCAGATTAAAGTGCAGCAGGCATAAAAGTGGTGATCCATGCTGCCCCTGTTGTGTTTGATTTCTTTGTCTAATAATTTGCTCTGATTGTAGAGCAATAACCATAATCTCTCAAAGCCTCTTTTCTACAATTTGACTTGTTTCACTGAGCATAACAGAGAAAAATCTATTCATAAAAGCAACCAAACCAATTCATTGAGCTAAATTTGAGATATGAGCACTAATTCAGACATCTGGAACCTGGCTTGGACAGATGAGATTTGCCTGCAGCGGGCTGACCTGTGTGTGCAGCGCTGGTTTGATTGCCGTGGTTAACTTTCCTTTCGCCATCTGCCTTCCGTCTGCTGCGTGCGATCACATACTTAAACGGTTAAACTTTATTTCTCACTGATGTTGCTGCTTGTTGACTTCAGTAAATCATTAGGTGATGTGTTTGTAGTACTACGTAAAGTCTCTGAGTTCAGGATCTCTTTTTCAACAATAGAGACACATAATAATTTAAGAAAAGTGCTGTGGGAGGAAGCCGGAGTACCCAAAGAGAACCCCCGGGGAGAACATACAAACTCTCCAGCCCAGATTTGAACCTGGGACCTTCTTGCTTTGAGGCAACCACTGTGCCACCATGCTGCCCTATATAAACAATATATAAACATAACCTTTTCAAATGTTTTGAAGAATTATTGAATGAAGCTTTCTATTCTTTTGCAGCTGAAGATACAGAAAGTAAAATAATTAGGACATTTAGAAATCATTTAATGTTTTCTTTCTTCCATTTATTGACTCAGCGTTTGCATTTTGCTGCATCCGCATTAAATGCAACGATGTATGCGAGCTTCACAGCCAATCATTTCCCAAAGACTCGTGCCATGTGAATGGTGCATTGAGTGTGTGTGTGTTTTTTTTGTCTGCTGCTCGTTTCTAAATGTAATTTGGCTTTTTAATTTTATTCTATTTTTCTTGTAGATTAACATCTTTTGGTTTATTTGCCAACAGTTCTAAAATGCTGATGTCCCATTTGTTCTGTGATTCATCTGTTATCTGTCTGGATTAAGGGACAAAGAGCGTGAGGAGGTAAAAGGGTTCTGTGCTAGTGACTTTAGGATTTGGCAGGGATATGAAACTGGAAACCTGCTCCTGTACAGACACAAATATCATCCCGTCTCGGTAAGCTAGTAAATAATTACACAGCTGAAATAATCCTTCATGACAGAGTCAGAAAATCCCAGCTAATTTTCCTATCAATGATTATGCATTTGATTCAGTCCTGCACAAAGGAACGCCACACTGCCACGTCCAGTTTTTACTTCATCCATAAATATGTTGAAAAGGTGGCCTACATTGGTTATATAAAACTGCTGCACACAAGAACAATGGGGGCGAGGACAGTTTGATTGTCTCATCTTACAGATCCAACAATGGACTCTAGTGTGAGAACCACCGAGGTCAAAATGGATAATCTGCCTGCAGAGAGCAGACAAGATGGAGAGCTGAACAACATCCACCATGACAGTTTTATTTACCAGCCAGAAAATCAAAGCAGCCACTTAATGAATCAGCCCATCTCTGTACTGTCAGGCGTTTCAGTGAAAGACAGTTCTACACAGCATCGAAATCCGTAGTTCTATAGAAGAACAAACCCGGCGTGGAGGATTATCCGTTCAGCAAATTAGGCCAAAGAAAAACAGCGAATGTGTTAAAACGGGATAGAAAACGGAGAAAGAAAAATCTTTATGGGTGTAACAAGATACAAACAGGCCAATAATCCACTTTTAACAAGATGAGTGATCATGGCTTTTGTCAGTGCATTGAAGTCACACAATCAATGCTGGTGATTTAGACCCCCGTGTGCTCCGGGGCCCCCTCTGTAGTAAAAAGTCTGGATCTTCATTTACGTCGCGCAGGAAACGGTGTCCTCGCCGGCGGGCTTTGTTGATTAGGAAAAGTGACAGAGAGGCGGAGGGGAGTTTAGGGCAAGCAGGAGAGAATGGATGCAGGAGCAATAGGTGAAGACAGAAAAGGTGAGACAAAGAGGACAAGGAGGAGGACGGAAGCACGAGGGATGGAGATCTGAAGGGAGGCGGAGAGACTCTAGCAGTCCGCTGCCCCGCTGTCACGTAAATGCCATCTGGGTGTTTTACAGATGAGACTGCAGCTGTTGGCATTTTGAATGCTCCTCCTACACTTTGTCCTTTTCTGTTTCTCACTTATTTATCCCGCACAGTCTCCTCTTACACAAGCTCTGCTGAGAATGGCCCAACACTTGACATCATAAAGCATGAAATCCACTATCAGCAAGACCAACGTGTGATACGCATGTGGAGAAATCGTCTGTGACCAGCACACGCAGGGTGAGGGCACTGTGGCAATGCGCTACAACCACGGCAGAGCGCCTAGAAAACCAACAGCTACATGCACATTGTAAATGATGGCACTGTTTGACTTAGTTTGGGCTCGCTCCTGATCATTGCACATCTGCTGGCGTTTTACAGCATCATCAAAGTCAAAAGTCTGTAGATTTGAAAGTCTGAGATTCTTTTTCCTCTGGATTTGTGACATAAAATAATGACTGCGTTTAGGCAAAGGTGCCTGACAATTAGCTAATAGAACAGTTTGATTGGTTATGAAAACTCAAATCCCCTCCTTGGGTGATAGTTCAAGTCCAAGTGGGCAGTTTTGTCTGAAATCAGGAATCCTCCACTTTTAGATTTGAACCATGCTGATGAGCATGCTGTGCTGACTTTATCAGACATTTCTTCTTCTTCATGCGCAGTTTAGGTTTTACCCCAAGGCTTCCAAAGTATTTTGAACATTTGTGTCCTACTAAAATGAACAGCACCTCCATAGCAATTTTCTCTGAAGGCCATGAAGCTCATGAAAAATTGATTTTGAAAGCCTTGAAATAGTTTTACTCTGCTTCCAAAACTCTGCGCTCATAGAGTAGAAAAAAAATAACAATAGCGGTATTATTGAGACAGGAAACGCCTGACAAAAATCATCCACTGCCTCCAGTAATATGAGTTACTTTCCCAGGAGATTTGGAAGAACTGTGAACATATCCACAGCCAGGGCATCCTGATAAAATTGCCCTGCTTGCTCTTAATTCCACAATATTCTCTCTGCTGTTATTGTCAGGCTCTGAAAATGTAGGTCAGAGGGAATTTGTTGGCATTGTATTGAAAGGTAGATTTACACAGCCGCTCAGCACTGCCACAGCTCCTGCCTCACTGCCCGGACACTGACTTAACACCCATCCCCGGAGGTAAAGCCTGCAATTTTATTCTTCACATGTACTCTACCGTCTGATGGCCCTGCAATAACCAGCGCAGGCCATCAGCTGGCTTCGGCTGGAGCCATCGTAGCATCCGCCGAGCTAATAAAACAAGGTTCCTGTTGCTCGCGTTAATTTTGTGCCCTTCTCCAGAATAATCAGAGCTGCACAAAAACACAAGTGCTCTGATGAAAACAAAATACTCACAGCACCCTTCCAGCCCCGCTGCCTAAAGGAGTGTCACCTCTGCCAGTACATCTATTTGACTTCCATCTGCTCCAGCTACATGGGATTAAGTGCTTGTACTCATTCCCCTCTTTCATGTAGTAATAAATGATGTGTTAGGCCCGTGCGACTATCAAAACACCTGCGCCGTGGTATCGTTTAGACGCTGCCTGTGACTCCAGCTGCTGCTTTTGTGCTGCTTTAGCTGCACAGCTGCTTGTAGACAAGGTTTAAGCTTCAAAGTAACCGAAATCAGCCTAAAAATAGAAACCTTTGCTCTCTTACATGCTAATTAGAAAAGTAGCCTGTTCTACAAAACCTCAGACACTTTCCAAGATTTCTTTTGATTTCCTACAGAGAAAATGTTTCATTTGTACGCGTGTGCATCTGTTTTATTTGCTAAAGAATCTTTGAGGATTACTTCTGAGTTGCCATGAAGTAAAATATATTTTTGTTACCTTTTAAAGGATGTTTGCGTTTTCTCTCACCCATGGACAAATGGCTGTATTTCAGCACTGTATCAGGTATTCTAGTAAACCGTCACTGGACGTGACTACAACAGTTCCTGCACCTTCAGATGTGGCCACACATGCAGAAGTGTGCATCATTGCATTAAGAAAGGAACGGAGCAGAACCACCAACTCTTCCCACACAGGCTGTAATCTTGATTATGACTGCAGCTTTGGAGGCTGGCTGTGCACTCAGTTCCACAATTGGTTCAGACCAGTCTGTGTGCGGATGACCTGCATGTTCAGTATGAAAACACTTTGCACCGCTTCCCCACTGTTCTCAGGTTTGAACGACGTGTTCTCACATTGAGTCAGTGTATCAGAAGCGTAACCCAGTCAGCACCGCGTTTAATGCATCACCCGGGCCAATATGGTTGCAGCTGAAGGCGTGTTTTAGGTGTTACAAGAGAAGCTTTTTTTCCTCCGATCACCTGCCAAGTCTTTTTTTTTTAAAATGTGTTACTCTGTGTTTAATCTGTTAAATGTCTTCAGACCGCTACTTGTTTTCCTTCATCATATGATTCCTAAAATTTTACTAAAAACATTTTACTAACAAAGCTAATGCAGGATCACACAGAAGCAGTCGTCAGTGAAATACTCTCAACGGTGTCTTTGTTTGCCAGTGTCTACTGAAAGAGAACAAAGAACTATGTCATAAGAATGAAATACCACCCTTTTACTCTAACAGTACTTTAGTAAGCTAAAAACTAATGTGTTGTGTGCCTGATGTGCCAGGTTTCAACTAACTAATCAGCTAACATGCAAAAGCTCTGCAGGTTATAGACACAATGTGACAATGAAACAGATAAGAGGCTGATATCACCTCACAACACCCCACCATGGCTGCTATTAAATTTAATTAGAAATTTCCAACTGAACGGTAAAATTAAATATATTATTTTCCTATATTTTTTCAGCAGTTTATTTAATAATAATAA
>JAVDPK010002607.1:397148-409781 GCA_034780415.1 Cichlasoma orientale
CACACACACACACACACACACACACACACACACACACACACACACACACACACACACACACACACACAGAGGAAATGTGATCTTATGATATTTCCACACACAAAAACAGTCTGGGAAAGCGCCATCTGCTCTACCTGCCTCTGTCACTGTCCACGTGGAGCACCCTCGAATTTACAAATTCATCAACAAAAGAGGAGTGTCCATCTGTTTCCAGCCTCCATTCGTGGCCAAGTGTGCGTTTGCCTTTTGAAGACACGGCCCAAGTCAATGCCGGCAAATTACAAAGAAAGAGAGAGGAAGGAATTGAAGGCTCAAGCCATTAATTTCCCTGGAGAAAGTGTGCACTCTGCTTGGAGGGCCAGCCTGACCTTTTGCTGACAACACTGGAGCTGCAGAGACAGGAGCAGTGGACAAATGAGATATTAGAATACACCAGCAAGAGGGGATGGAGGAGAATACAGACAGCCAAGAATGGATAATCATTATAAGTATGTCTTCTGACTTGTACGTACGAACAGATCTGAAGTATGTGGTAATGTAATACTTTGCATTTTGGCTATATTGCAATGCTATGTTATTAATTTAAAATACAGTATGTTAATTTTTCACTGCATCAGATGTACCCAGGCTGCATTTTGATAAACGTACAAGAATAAAATGCTGAATAAATATTATTTAGCAGGTAAATTGTGTCTAGTCCTGGTCATTCTCTCAAAATCATTTGATTGAGAACAAAGCAATCTTTGTACACTCTCGCTTCAAAAAGCAAATGATAATCCAAAGCATTTTTATTTGCATCTTTGAGCAAATCATCTGCCAATCACAAGGTGAACCGAGGGCACTCAGACTGCTTTACAGCTTTGAAGAGTGCAATTTAAAATAGCAGCGGTTTGAGTATGCTTCTGCTTTTTTTCCCCCCTTATGCGCTACTTTCAGCTGCTGAGAAAATATTTTTGTGAAATCTTACTCAGAAATGTATCCAACCATTCAGAAGGCATGTCAGTCAACATGATGCGCACGACGCTGTGTGTAAGCTGTCAGCCCTGGTGTTACTGAATTAGTCATCATTAATTACAATGTAACAGCACTGTTGCTATCCTTCGTTTAAAAGTTGGTTTTAGTTTATACTTCTAAATGTAAGAGAAAATGACTTGAACTAATTTTGTTAGCTGTGTGATGGAATGGCTTCCTGCCCAGTGTGTGCCATGCCCTTTGCCCTGTGGGCGTTGGCTGCAACTCCCCTGTGGCCGTGAGCTGGATAAGTGGCTAAGAACACGGATGACTTTAAAAATAGGATTCCCTTCAAAACAGCGTTTGCTTTTCAGAGGGAAGGAAAACAAAGTTCCAGAGTAACTCCCTCTCTGAGGTCAGAGACTGATTGGAATGACTGTCTCGTACTCCCCAAGAAATTGTGATTGTTTTGTAAGAATGCTGTTCAATTGGCGGCGGTGAGGTGGGGGTTGCAAAACCACTCATCTCAAAATAAACATAGATGCACATAAGTAAAAAGAGCATGATGATAAATAAAAATGTGTGCTTTTTTGGACTGCAGTTCCTATGAAGCTCAGGTTAGAAAAAAAATAAGAATAAAAGTGAAAGCAGTGGACCAATAAAACTGGAATCTAAGCCCATAACAGTTTCTTGGTCCATGAACATGAGGCAATTTAGTGGTTGTGCAGCATGTGTCATTTTGATGGACAAGGTCACCCTAAACAGGATGCGAGTCTGTTGGAACTTTCCTTCATTTTTCTAATGCAGAGATTTCCTGTGAAATTTATGTGCATTGTTTGCTTTGGGACCATCTTACCTGAAAGAGCCGGAGCTGAGAAAAGTAATAAAGGGAAGAGGTATGAGGCCATTGTGAAAGTTATAACCAATCTTTGAGTGTAGGCCATGCTGTTGCTCTGAAGTCTGGCCTCATAGTGGCATCAAAGAGGCCTGATTTCAACTGGACAGCTCTTTATTTCATGCAGGATTTATTTGAAAGACGGTGTGTGTGTGTGTGTGTGTGTGTGTGTGTGTGTGTGTGTGTGTGTGTGTGTGCGCGCGTGTATGTGAGTGTCTTGGCCTTGTTGGACTTCTAAAAGCAAACTTTAAGTGCTCACTTTCATTTTAGTACATAATATATCTGTAATTTCCCTAATAATTTGAGCAGGGCAGAGGAGCGGTGCAGTGCTTAGTACCATCACCTCGCAGGAAGAAGGTCCTGGGCTTGAATCCGCCAGCTGGCTGGGAGTTTTTTGTGTGAGGTTTGCACATTTCCCCTCGCCTTTTCTCTCCAGGTACTCTGGCTTCCTCCCACAGCCCAGTGACATACATGCTAGGTTAATTGGTGATTCCAAATTGGCTGTAGGAGTGAATAGTTGTCTGTCTTTCTGTGCAAGCCCTGCGACAGACTGGCAACCTGTACAAGGTGTACCCTGCCTCTCAACCTAGGTATGACAGCTGGGACTGGCTCCAGCCCCCCTGTGATGCTGATTTGGATAAGCAGAAGTAAATGAATGGATGGAATAATAATTAGAATTTTAAGACATCAAATCACTTATAAATCCTGGTCACAGTCTATGACTAAAACACATCTTCTGCAACACCCTGATAGTGTCCAGAAGTCGACGTCTTTTCTTTTAAGACATTAAAACATAAAATGCCACAAGGCTTATCAGAAAAAGAACAAGCACAACAAAGCATCCTTGTTCAAGGGTACATTAGAGAGTTTTTATGGGCTAAAATCCAGAAAGCTCTCAGCCAACCTGCAGTCCTGTATTAATTATAACTGTAAGGATGTGAGGATCACTGCAGTAATCTCATAATATACATGCTCTACCCACACAGAGAGAAAATCAACAGCAACCCCAGCAGTGACTAATGACTAACACCCACTTGCTTGGTCTAAAGAACACAGTAGCCACTTTAATTCAATGGATATGGTGCACTAATGCACATTGCTTTGTTGAGTATTGGAAAAAAAATGAGACAGGCTGGACACTGGAAAATAGCTGAGCTTCTCAGACCAGAAATCTAAAACTTTCAAATGCCAAAAATCAATCTGTAAGCAGTGTCATATGACTGGAAACTTTGTATTCCCTCAAACGTAACAGTGGATATGACCTCAGACCTGTCACTCATGTTTTTATCATTACATTGATTTTGTCTGGCACATTTTTTATCAAGGCTCCCACAATCACAGTTAACAATGTAGGGTTCAATAACTGGACATAATTTAAAAAGTAAAAGTGTCACCTATTAGCCGGAGGACAGAGACGCAAGTTCAAAACTTGAAGACTGCCCCCTCAATCTTCAATTATAGGCCATATCTAGGTGGTGAAAGAAAAAAACAAAAACAAACAATGGTTGCCAGTAAATGTGTGTGCCTCAAACGTACCAGCCACTCATTTAAAAAAAATAAAATAAAAAATTATATATATATATATATAATCATTATATATATATTTATTATCATTATATATATATTTATATATATTTATTATCATATTATCGTAATATACATTTGTGTGGAATTTAGTAATTCGAATATGTATTCTTGAATTAAAAACATATTTTGAAAAGTCTTGAACTTTAACCTTTACAGTCAGTTTATCCTCGATTCCAAGTAAACATTTGTGCCAAATTAAAACAAATTTCCTCACACATTCAAAGGCTCCTGCATCCATGAGAACAGGACATCCTGAAAACTTAATGCCTCGAATTACAGCCGTCACAAAAACATGGAACTATGGTTTATAACTATATTCTTCTGACTTCAAAAATATTCCATAATCTTTCTAGTAACCAGTAGTTTGATGTGCGATGTAGAAATGAACTTGTTTAACATCGACTCTCACCTCGAGCCTGGAAAAGAAACGATGCACACCCACAAAAAATTGCTGTATATGAAGGTGAGTTGCTTGGAAAGCAGCAACACTTACTGTAAGACATAAAGTACTCTCAGATGTTTACATGGCTAATAAACTTAATAGGTGACTGTATGAAGACACACATTATGCACTCGCATATATAAAGCATGTACTGTATGTCAGTTGTATGAAATGCATTTAAAATGCCAAAGGAATTAAATTTGCTGTGTTCAAGAAGGAGCCCACTGTATAATTGGGTCTGAGTGTATTGACTAATGCATGCATTAGTGCACCAGTGGTAGTGGTCAGAGGCGAACCTGCCCTCCTACTTATATTGTCTGCTTCATTTTTCTGCTCGAGGATCATGAATGTTTGTCTATCATAAGCAAATGTTCAGAGACGGGACGAATGCATGTACTCACTCCATCAGCCAAAATCTGACAGCTATTTCTACCCATTCTCTAAAGCAGTTCATTTTTTAAGGATTAAGCCGTGCGGATGTATTTTAATGAAAGTAATAAAACGCTGCATTTGCTTGCTCGGATTCCTATGATGTACCAAAGTCAACTTTAAAGATAGCGTTAAAAAAATTAAAGGTTAAATTTGTCCAAAGCAGCTTTTAGATTTCAACCAAAACTTTATTTTAGCATTTCAAAAAGAGAGTTCATTAAAGAATATGAATGAGCAAAGCAGCAATTAAAGTTGTCAGCCTGATAAAAACTTCCTAAATATTACCAATTCAGAAATTTACCTTATACTGCCTCATAATTAATTCATTAAAAGTTAAAATGCTCCACTTAAAGGGCAGAAATTTCTGCCTGACTAAGCAGCTGCATCATGTTGTATAAATTAAACTCAATGAAAGGAGGATGATTCACATTCATTCACAAACACGTATTCAAATATTCTAGTTGTTCCATTTGTGCAGTGTTCTTTGATCTCGTGAAAATAGATCACAAACCTGAGACTGCTGTTTACTAGCCTTCACGATTAGATGGAAATGTGCCTCCTGCATGTGTAAAAATAAAAAAAAGGAGAGCTGGAACTGCCATTTTGCATAATACCAGTGCTCATATGAATAAAGCCATTATCTTACATAAAGGTGTATACATTAAGGCATTCTCCAAAACATTTCTCTGATGAAAACACATGCTGTGAGTAGCAATCATCCTGTACGTGGCTCAGTCCAAAGGATTGATGCCATAACATCAGCGTTGTGTTATTGTATGCATGACCACTTTGAAGCTGTACACTACCCTGTTCAGCTGGTGTGAATCACACCAGAAATAACCTCTTTCATTATCACAGCATAATTGCAGTCAACAACATAGCATGATTAATCAAAGTGTTTCTCTGAACCAGCTGGAATTGCCTCTCTCTCATTTCGAGGAGCACATCCAATCATGACATCACAGGCACATCACAACAAATTAGACGAGGAGGTTTCCGTCTAACGATGTTTATCGCTTGATGTGTAGATGTAGGGACTTAATCACATTTCCTTCACTTGGTGTGAAACTAAGTGTTGATCCTCGAGCCGGGCTAACACAATTGGTTTTAGGGATGCTGTAAGTCCATCATGATGGAAACTTGGCTGCAGAGGACGTTCAGTTACATTGTGACAAGGAGAGAGGCTTCTCAAACTCCACGCAGCGCCTTTCTCCTTTAACCCAATTAAAGGATTTGACGAAAGCATTACTTTCCTTATACATCATAAAGCACGTCAGCCTCGTCAAGTAGGACTGCTCTCAACCTGATCTCAGTGCTGTTAAACACAACACCGCTGTGAATAGTGAAACGCGTCAGAAACCAGCCACGGGTGCTGCCGGCCTGTTTTCACCAGCTCCTGCCAAGGATTTAGTCCTGTGAAGATGGCCTGCCGAGATGAGGGTAATTAAACTCCACATTTCCATTGATCTCCTTCATCTCTTCCTACATCCTCCCTACCTCCTCCCTCATTCCAATTCTCATCCCAAGGAGGGATCCTGAATAAGTAATGGCTCTTTCCGAGTGTGGGTGTGTTAATTGGCCCGTCTTTATGAGCGCAGAGTGTTCGTGCTGACCTTTCGCAGAGATAGCAGCTAGCCCAGGGCCATGGGCTTACAGAGAGACAAAGTGAGAGCTGTTAGCCGTGGGATTATATCAAGATAGTAGTCCAGATTTTCTACTCAATGGGGAACAAGTCAGACCTTTGAGCTTGTCATGTTTAGCAAGCATCAAAGAACCAATAATCCCTTAGTTTGTTTTTGCTGAGGACGACATCCATCATTACAGGTACGTACTTGCCCGCTGAGGTGATTTGATTGATACTGATTTTACTAACTGACGATGCTGAGAGGAATTTTCTACAAAGTTATAAAAATGCTAAGAAATAACGGTTTCCTGTTGGTGGGCCTGTAAATGGTGGAAAGCTGTGATTGTGGGACATGTGATGAGTTTAAGATATGGACATGTGAGATTTTTTTTATGATTTGTAATATATTACTGCACTAAGTTTGTCTACACAGACTCCTTTGCTGCCTGTTGTGGGCAACGCAGATTACAGCTCAAACACTGAGCTCATTGGTGCTCTTTTTTCAGAAGATTAGGAAACCATTTACTCCTTCAGCGATCATGTCAGTGTGAGCAGGGGTCTCGATTTTACTTAGTCTACTGTATTGTTTATTGTACTGTCTTAAAGGTAAAAGTGGAAACCATATGTATCTTTGTACAGATGCGTTTCTCTATTGTAAAATATTAACTGGTGTCACTAAGATTCCAGATTTCTTCTATAAAAAAATATCCTGACTTCACCCTCTTGTTACAGTGTGCTATTTCTTGGATATCTAAATAGAGATTCCTCAGGCTGAACCCCTTGTGATGTTCTGTCAATTTCATAGGCAAAGCTGGGAAAGTAGGCAGATGCGTCTCGCCGCGCTCAGGGCTACCCAGCGTCCTCTTTCGTTTCCTGCTGAGGGCTACTTTGAAGCTCCTTGTACATGTGCAAGTTCCTCCAAATGAAATTGACTGCCTTATCTGAAACTCATTTGGACAGAGCACCTGTGAAATGGGTAAGGAAGCGCTGCACAGTATTTCTGGGGAAAAAGATGTATATTTATACGTTCTGGTAAGAGGCTTTTATTTGATTTATTTATTTATTTTCGACAGGGAGAGAAGATTTCTGGGGAAAATTAATAGTTCAGGCTAGACTGGCAGATTAGAGACAATCAGAGAAATACAGCATGTTTTTTTTAGGTTAATCATTGTACAAGGGTCATTCTTCCGCTGGCCGTGGGGCTGCAATCTTAATGCTCGTGTCTTATCTTTAAGCTTAAAGAAAAATGATCTTGATTGTATGCAAGATTGATTATACTCTTTCATAAACTCTCAATAGCTCACAGGAAACTATTATTGTGAAAGATTTACAAGCGGACCAGATTTAAACTGGAACACGTCACACTGGACATCAGGCTATCAGTCCAGGCCTGACACTGTGCAGTGCATGTATACCACTGACCCATATTATATATATATATATATATATATATATGGGGAGTAAAAAGAGCTCATCATGTGATTTCACATCATAAACTTAAATTTTAATTTTCGACTGAGATGGATTGACAGATCTTGAGCTGATAGAGCATACTGAAATAACTTTGTGCTATATTGTGTAGCATTTACTGAAAAGAAATGACTTCCGATGGTAATTGTCTCGAGAAATACATGAAATCTGATTGTGCCGGGATAAGCGCTGCATCATTGTACTCCTTGCGATGCTTTTCTTGAGACTAATACAATGAGAGAGAAGACAGAGGAAAAAAAAAAGAGAGAAAGATTAAGGTCCTAATCCTATCTGATTCACACAATGACATCCCAGCTTGTGAACAACAGAAGCTCCAAAAGAGCTTAGAATTTAGCGGCAAATCTGAGAGTCCCTCAAAATTTTGATGTGGAAGTGAGTTAACCAGTGTGTCCTAGCCATTTCCTGTATTCCAGCTGTGGTAGATTCATAGTGGGATTTTCACATTTAAATAAGAGATGTGTCTCAGTTTCCTCAGATGCCACAGCGTCATCACACATCACGATCAGTTGCTCAGGTTCAGGATAGCTCGTGTCCAGTGGCATGAGGTTGGCAGCGGAGATTTTGGTGAGGGAAATTAAAGGAACTAAGAAAGCTTGTTGGTGCGTTTCAGCTGACCTCGTAGCTTTTTTTAATCCGACCTGTCTCTACTTGGAACCCAAAGGACAGCGATGTGGCATCTTTATGTAAGACTGAGTTGTTGCTTTTCAGGCCAAGTCAGGACAAGCTGTTCTGCTGTGTGGCTGTTATACAGTAAAACAAAAGGCAACACAAAAGACATGTATTTGATCTCAAGGGTGGTTGAGTAGGTTGCATGCAGTGACCCCACGCTGCTATATATGAGAGAGAATAAATCTTTGTCCTTTATGAATAAAATATGCTGAACAAGTCAGCCTGAGAGAAAGTTTTCAGTGAGAGCGGCTGTGCTGTACGTGCTCGTGCACACTCAGGACTGGTTCCAGTGATCAAACAAAACATCTAATTGTCCCCCCGCTGCGAAAAGAGCAGCTTCCATTTTGGACACTGCATTTTCACTTTTCTCAAGCATGCCCGCGAGGTGAATTCCATTTCCAGCTACTCTATCATTTGGTGAGCCATTCGACTGAACCACTGACTCAAATGCCTCGAATCTTTCCAAAGATATTTATGATAATTGTAGCTATTTTTGTTATTCCTGACTTTTCCAACAGTGAAATCATCAATTCACAATAAATTCTCCCACTCCTTTGATTCACGGATAACTACCTGCAAAATTTATGACACTTCCATCAGCTTCGCTTGTACTAATTAGAAAAAACTAGCATGCTAACATGTTAATTTGTCCTTCCTCGTGAGCTCTGAGTGAGTGTTATATAGTCAAGCCTTTCTTTGCCATCAGTGCGATGTGTCTAGTGTGTTTTTCACCAGCTTTCTGCCTTCCACGGGAAGAGCTGTCTTCTGTGGGCTGCTGCTGTGAACACGTTTACATTATTGACTGCCTTTGTGTCAAAAAGTTGTTACCTCTGAGAACCGTGAGCTGCATGTTTTCCAAGTCCCCCAACATCTCTTGGAGAGCTGGTAGTTCTGACGGCAGAAAAGTGCCAATTTCACACCCACTCTGGCTTCCCAAAAGGTTACATTTGATAAAGGTGAGGTAAGGATGGATCCTGTCAAAGTCCTGCCAGTGACAGATTGATCCCACTCCCAGAGTTGGAAGCAGCCATAGCAGGGCGTTAGATTTTTAAACTTTTACGGCAGCCGGGCTCCAGCGAGGTCCGATGACCTCTAATAGCTCATACGCCAACCCGTGTGGAAGAGGACCGAGATCCCGCGGCTCAACATCCGCCACATGTGATCAAGTTAACGTCTACAGAAAAGCTTTATCATATCTGATTATGTCAGTGACAAATCAAGCTGAAATAAAGTTATGTTTAAACTGAATAATAAAATGTAACCAATGCAATGAATGTAATGGTTAACTGTGTTAGTTCTGAATAGTGTGAGTATAGCCTGTACTGGACGTGCGTGGAAAGTTCCAGAGTGAAGTCAACATGTATGAGCCTCCCTATTTAGACAGCAGCATTAGCCTGGGATTGGTTAGCTAGTTAATGATGAGATCTGTGTGATTTAATGTTCTAATCTATAAGTTTGATTGAGCTGTATGCTTTGGCTAAATTGCTTAAATAAAGAATCTTATCTGCATTTAAAATTTGAATTGTGGAACTTCACTTTTTGCAGAACAGTAACGGTAAAAACTGGTGCACCGTTATGACACGTCCTAATGGTTCTTGTAGCTTGTTCTAGTAACAGATCTATTTCCTGGTCACTACAGTATTACCTAGCCTTTTACCAAGTGCACTACATCACTGGAGGAGGGCTGCAGCTGCTGATTGCTTCTAACAATTATGGTTGCTAGATAGCAGGTTTGGCACTCGGATAGAAGGCAGTCAGAGCTAGGTACCTCGATACCAGCTAGCATCCTTGATGCCAGCTTAGATAGTTTCTGTAAATTTCTTGCAGAGTAATACCTATAGGTTCAGAAACTCAGACCCTTAAAATGGAGAGCTGGTCCAGACTTCCTGTATTGGGATAAACCGGGTGGTCCTATGAGGCTGACTCTCATCCCTTCAGAGCCCACACTGAATTCTCCTAATGTGTCTGTTTGCAGTCGAGTTCGATGCTTTCTCACCATCCGATCTTAGCAGAGTGTGGTTATGATAGTGGGAACAGAGACTGACGAGAGCAGCTACCTCGATTATTGTGTGGACTGAACACAGGAACCTTGAAATTATTAGGATGTCTAAGAGACTGAACTCTAGTCAAGACAGATGGGCTTTAGTACGAGGGAGGTAAACTTGGTGCCTGCTTCAAAGTAAGCCAGACTGGCAAAGAATGATAAGCCGAGAATCTTTTATGTTGGCTATGTAACCTTTGATGTTGAAGAGGACGTCTGGGACTCATCATCATCAGCAGTTACATCGAGGCAACAGATTACCTTACACAGCGTTTCTGGTACATTCTGAAAGGTCCTTTTGGAGAGGGTCGCACACAAAAAGCTTACCTGTCACCCTAAAATACCTTGTGCACTCTTTCCTGGTGGCTGACAATGGAGCGGGACACTAGAGAGCCTGTCACAGCCTACCCAGTCTGAGGAGAAAAGAAGTGATCCATCCAGCCTAACAGTGGCATGCTGTCACCCCTCACCTTCTCTGAAAAAGATCGCATATCACTCTTTATGATCAGCTTTCCAGTAAATGATGGGTTGTCTAATTCCGCTCAATTTGTTCCTCTCTCTATGCTCCACTCCAGTAAAGATGTAGCTGGTCAGAAGAGGTGTTCTGACTCCATGGCCTCCCCCTCCATGGCCATTGTAATGCTTCGGGCTTCAGTTTCTCTCTTATTTTTCTCTATGAGGGGCCTTCTGTTCTCCCATCAGTGCCCACACTCACAGACTGATGGCCAGTCGGAGGGAAAACTGGGAACTGAAGCTATTTCATGGTGTTTTGTCTCCCAGACTCCTCTGCACACTGCACACTCTTGCAATGGAAGGGGTCGGCCCACTCTGTTCAGCTCTGCGTACATTGTATTGCAGTTACTGTCGTTATGGTTATCAGAGACCTGTGTTCCTGTGCCAGGAGCATGGTCTGAAAGGCACCGTGTCCTAATCCAGCCATTCCCAAAGCCAAGAGTACTGCGGCCCCCCAGAAAATCCCACAGAGCCCCACCTAATCTTAAATCTCCACTCTCATCAAAATACAAGAGAAAGTGATGTATTCCCTTTAAAATTTTATTCACAAAAACATAAACAACACAGGCTGTTGGCTATAAATTGCTAATACTACTCAGTCATGTGTAAAGTGCTAATGCCAATATGTGACCCACCTGCCACTGGGACACAAACATCAATCTAAGACGAGTACATTTAGGTCAGAGTAATGAGCAATATCACAAACAAACCACTTCCTACAACCATTTTAAATTCACTTTTATATAAATAAATACATTTATGTAAATATAGAACTATACATGTGAATAATTTCAAACTGAATTTCTGTTATTGCTGCAGCCCACATGCAGGAGCTTCACGGCCCACACGTTGGGAACCACTGTCCTAATCATATGTGGAAGTAGAATTGCACATGAAGCTGTGCCAGGATGGCTCCAGCATGAGAGGCTTGCCAACCTCCATTAACGAGCCACATTTATTTACAAGGGTGGAAGCTGTGGCTGTCCAAACGGGACCCACTACTGTGAGTATTGGCTCGTTTTCTGTGGCACGGGTACTTAACCTTGTGGCTCCCAGAGTCTGAGGGTACATGCTGCATTCCATGTGTCTTGTGTTGATCCAGTTTTCCGTAGTCCCCTAATTTTCCTCTCTCTTCCCAGCACCTAAGTGGATCGTTGTAGATGTGCCTTCCTGTTGGTGCTTTCCTGCGTCTTTGATGTACGTTTCAAGAATGGGGTGTGCAATGCCCGGACATCTGGAAGACTTATGCTCCAGAAAACAGATCCTCATTCCCCCATTGCAACATCTTAAACTCTGCCTTTAAATTTTCACTCACTATATACAGTGGGCATGTGAGCAGGTGACAAACTAAAGGAGCATGCAACGCCCTCAACCTCTGGGTGACCAAATTCATGTGGAGCTACCTGCTGTGGTGACTCCTTTTGACAAGGGAGCAGCCAAAAGTAGTTTTTGCTTCTCTTCTGCAGTTTGGACAGTGCTCTCCATCACCATCATGGAAAGTCCACAGGAAGAAATACCCTCTGAAAGGATGATGTTTTTGCATTGAAGCTGTTCTGGTGGCCGAACAATACTTTCAATAGGGTTCCAGCCGTAGTTACAGACTAAAAGAAAAAAAAAAAGGAAGATCTCTCTGTCTCTCTTCCACAGCATCTCTTTTGTCCTGTCTCTCTCCCGTCACCCCCAACTGGTTGCAGCAGATGACTGCCCCTCCCTGAGCCTGGTTCTGGAGGTTTCTTCCTGTTAAAAGAAAGTTTTTCCTTCCCACTGTTGCCAAGTGCTTGCTCATGGGGGGTCGTTTTAATTGTTGGGTTTTCTCTGTAATTATTGTAGGGTGTTTACTTTACAATATAAAGTGCCTTGAGGCGACTGTTTGTTGTGATTTGGCGCTATATAAATAAAAGTGAATTGTTGGACAAAGCATTTAATGTTGGATTAGGCATAACCCATATCCATGGAAACTAAACCTTTGTGATTTTTAACCCATCTGTGGT
>JAVDPK010002607.1:418431-439857 GCA_034780415.1 Cichlasoma orientale
GAGAGAGAGAGAGAGAGAGAGAGAGAGAGAGAGAGAGAGAGAGATGCATGGCTCACATCTGCTATCTGTGCTCATGTCACCAAGTAGACAAGATCAAATTCACATGAGAGCGATGCACCAAGCCTGTGTTCATCCAAGCATCACTTTTTCTTTCTGTCTCTCCATCCTCGTCTTTCCTCCCTCCCTTTCTGGCTATCAGCTGAAAAAGAGAGAAAATCAAGGTCATGCAACAAAGCAGGTGAAGTTGCAGGAGAATACATTTCCACATTCTTGTCCTTTCCCAACACACTCACGGTCTCAAAGAATGCAGCCTTGTCAAGCCAAGTAATATATGACTAGTGAAAAGACACGTGGCACGTTTGCATGGAGCCCTCCATTTCTGACTCCTTTTTCTTGCTTCTTACACATGACACTCAAATATTATAGGAAGTGATGAGCTGGTGGCTGCTTAATTCACAAGTCAAAAGCATGTCTAAGTTGTCAGTGTTTGAGGAGAGGAGAATCTAATTAAAACTGAAAATGGAAAGAGAAGAGAGAGAGTGAGAGTGAGAGAGGGAGAAAGTGAGTGAATCTGTATAATTACAGCTTAATGTAAACAACTCTACATTGTCTTTATTCCAATGAGTTAATGAGGTTATAGACTGG
The DNA here is from genome assembly GCA_034780415.1 of Cichlasoma orientale. NCBI lineage: Eukaryota > Metazoa > Chordata > Actinopteri > Cichliformes > Cichlidae > Cichlasoma > Cichlasoma orientale. The sequence continues at coordinate 419,077 of JAVDPK010002607.1, forward strand.
GGGGGGGGGGGAAAGAAGAGAAAAGAAAAAAACAGTTCCATCACTGCTATTGTCTTCTACAGGCTACCAAAGAAAATGAGCTGTCACTCGATCTTAATGGCAACAGGGTTTTCACTCGGGCCAGAATTAATATCTGACTCCAAGGCCTAATGAGCAAGAGCAGGGGGAGCAGCACAAACTCTTTGTCCTGCAAGTTTGGCCAAGAAAAGAAGAGAAAAGCAAAAACATAAAAATAAGAAATGGGTGGCGCAGAGTCTAATGGCACCAGCGAGGGAATACATTGCTGTGATTGAATTCTCCTCCTCAAGGGCAATTTCAATTCAAATGTGCCTCATCAGCACGAGGATCACAGAATTAACAGCATTCTCGAAGTGATTCACTTAACACTGCAAAACAGACACAATTATGTAGTAGTGGTAATAAAGTTGATTACAGTTAATTTCAGTGGTGGTGTCTAGCACCTGTGCCTACTGTCCAACAGTCATGTATAATATACAACCCATTATTGCTGACTATCTTTTGATATTTTAGTAATACATGCATATATGTACATACAAGAACCCCGTACAATCTTATCTTTAAACACACTTTATTTGTAGTGATGAACAGCCATTACTTAAGCAAGGATGTATATACACTGCACACACAATAAATAACAATATTTGTTCATGGTTTTGTCATAGCGTCTCAGACAGCTGTTTTATCTCCGAGCAGCTGGGGATGCAGTCTACACATGTACAAACCCAATTCCCCCCAAAACTGGGATGCTGTTTAAAATGTAAATAAAAACAGGATGCAGTGATTTGGAAATCTCACAAACCCATATTTTATTTACAATAGAACACAGAAAAGGGCCCCGGGTGGCTCAGTGGATGAGCAGGCGACCACGTATGCCTGTGGTGCGGGCGTCCGACCTGTGGCCCTTTCCTGCGTGCCTTCCCCCCTCTCTACTGCTTTCCTATACACTCTAATACAGGCAAAAGGGCCAAAAAAAATCTTAAAAACAAACACAGAAAATAACTGAGACATTTAATTAAAACTATTTTGCTAATTTTGAATTTGATTCCAGCAACACGTTTCAAAAAAGCTGTGAGAGTGCAACAAAATGCTGGAAAAGTGATACCAAAAAGAGGCAGCTGTATGTACTTCTCAGTATTGATGATGCCCTTCCAGATGTGCAGCTTCCAATCCCATTTTGCAGCTAATTAGGTTAATTGGCAACAGGTCAGTGATTGCGCATGAAAACAGTTTCTCAGAAGTAAAGATGGGCTGAGCTACAACAAAAAACTGCACCTATAAATTTCTGAAAAATATTACTCAGCGTAAATTTATGATGTCATTGAATATCGTGCCATCTACAGTACATAACATCATAAGGTTCTGAGAATCTGGAGAAATCTCTGTGCGCAAGTGACAAAACTGAAAATCGGTATTGGGAGCATGGGCTGTCTGTAAACACAGTTCACATCCACAAATGCAGGTTATAGCTTTATTCACTTCCTCTTTGACTTTGCAAGTCCCTTGTTTTGTGTGCTTTGTATTCATTTTTGCTTCCCTTGTCTCGTTAGTTTCAGTTCACCTGTTCTCTCCCTGCTGTCTCCACTCTCCCTGATTACCTCATGTGTACATTAGCTGTGTCCAAATTCAGGGGCCGCATCCTTCGAAGGCCGCATTTGTAGGCCGATTACGTCACAGCGAGGCGACGAAGGCTGTCCAAATTCGAAGGTTCCTCCTAATGCGGTCGACGAATGAGTCCTTTTCCCGAATTTGAAGGATGGGTTCGGTGTATCCTTCGTGGCCTACCATATCCCATGATTCATTGCCCATAAAAACTCAAACACGCAATGGCCTACAAGAGCAGCCAAAAAGTTTGAAAAATGACTGTTTCTGTGGCACAAAATAAACTTTTAAGATGTTTTCAGGCGAGAATGTAAACGTGTAAACCTCAAATATCAGCTCGTTTTATCAATATATCGCTTATATGCAAAAAAGTTCTCCGACGTCAGAGCTGTACCGTTGCCGCTGCTTTACCAGCAGCTCACCTCACTAGCTGTCAGCTGACCGGGCGGTCATAACTAGAAATTTCGAGTTAGGCGTCTCAAAATTTCAACTTAATTTCTTGAAATCTCAAGTTAACGAGTCAACATGTCAAAACAGCTCTGCGAATCACGAAGCTCCGTGAAAGACGTCAATTCCTTACCCTGAAGCGGATGTTAGCTAGCAGTGTGTAGCAAACGTGAACAGGTTTATGATCTTTTATGCCTTCTAGCGAATAAGAGCTGCATTAAAGGAATCCATGTTGGACAGCTGATGCCTTCAGCCTCCTGCTTCCAGGTAACAAGGAAATGACGTAACTTCACGGAGCTTCCTGATTGGCAGAGCTGAATTTAAAGTTATTTATTTGAAAATTTGAGATACACAACTCAAAATTTCGACTTAACTCGAAATTTCGCATTGTGGATGAGAATTTTTTTTATTATTTTTTTGTGGCAGAAACAAGCTTCCATAGGTCCCAGACAATTACATCCTGCTGTCAAAGGAAGAGGGGATGGTACAGAGCGGTAAACATAACCCTGTCCCAACTTTTGTGAGGCGTGTTTTTGCTGTCAAATTCAAAATGAGATGTTTTTCATGAAATAGTGAAATGTGTCAGTTTAAAAATTATATATTTTTTCTATGTTACATGTATGTAGTGAATAAAATATTTGCAAATGATTGCATTCTGTTTGTTTATTACATTTTACACACACACACCCCCCAACATTTTAAGAAATGGGTTTGTATTACTTTTATATTATCATCCCCCAGTTACCTTAGCTTTTATTTCTCTTTTTAGTTTGAGTGTTTTTAGCTAATTTGCTAAAAGGATTTTCCTGATATCGTCTGTTTCTTTAGTAGCACAAAAACTCAGTGAACATCGTTTTGCCATTTACTACTCGATGCTTTTCCCCCAGTTTTATGACGCTTATAAAAATAGTTTAGTTTGTTTTCAGAAGAAAATGATCGAAGTTCCATCTTGTCTGTGCCTGTAGTTAGTTTTTATATCTCTTTCATGCACAGTGGTCACTACAGTGGACAGCTATTCAAAAGCTGTTCTCTTGTGTATGCATGCGTTTTGTTGTTATAGGTGCAAATCAGCCAACACAGTAGATGCTTGTGCATCGTCCCATACACTGCCACCTACTGGCCAGTCATGGGAAATCGTTTTTGTTATTTGTTACTTGAATGTAATTACCAGGATCAGGATTAGTCACTGCTAGCAGTAGTGATAACTGCTGAGGATGCGATATCATTTTCCTTTACTGCTTTGGTTTGTAACGCCTTGAAAAATAGGTTGATAAATAAAATTTCATTTGCATTGTTTGTTTGTTTTTCATGCCTAAGGAATAAAAACACTCAGGAAAAAAAATATTGACTGAGGTTCTCATAATTCATGCATGAAAGGGATTTTTATGTATGTATTTATGTATTGTAGTTTTAGGGGGAAAAAAAATATATATATATATATATATAAAATATATAATATGTGGGCATCTTTTTTGCCCTCCAAGCTCGGGTCCTCTACCAGAGGCCTGGCAGCTTGAGGGTCCTGCGCAGTATCTTAGCTCTTCCCCGGGCTGCGCACTTCTGTACAGAGATCTCGGATGCTGTTCCTGGAGTCTGCTGGAGCCATTCTCCCATATATAATTTCTCAATAACAGCCTTTAAAATAATGTTCTCTATAATAAATTTTATATATGACTTTTTGGAAATTAAAACATGTATTTTCAATGTGACATACACCGCTGACCAATCTCAGGATCATGAGACCATTAAAATAACTCTTAATTAACAATTGGTTTTAAAAAAAACTTAAAGTAGAGAGAACTGCCTTGGATTGGCTTTACCTATCATAATTTACAGACATACTGTGAAACTCGCCCAGCAGGGATTCTCACCCTGAGGATGATTTACATTTTCTCTCTTTTTTTTTTCCCTTTACACTTTTTTTCCCCTTTTTTCATAAATCCAAGCATTTTTATCCTTCATAACCTATGCTGTTGGTTTGGAGAACTTTTAAAAAGCATTATTGCCTGAAGTGACAAATGTACTATTCCAGCTCAGATATAGACCAGCAATGGGCAAATGAGACAAAATATTTTATGAATACAAAACGCCTACACTTTAAGTATTGTTGAATATTTCCATAGTTCGGAAATGTAGAAAACATAAGGAAGCGCTGTCAGTCAGGGGAATGTATAAGCCACTGTCAACCATACCTTATGGATAGGCTGCCCTAGGGAACCTCCATGACCTTTTTCAAACTCAAACATAACTCACCCAAATTATCTTCATGTTCAATTATGTCCATTCTGTAATCCAAAGTGTGTAAAAGCATTAAGCTTTAGCTGTCATCCATATACTGTGATTAACACTGGCCCTGCTGTAGTTCCTGTGGCAGTGGAACACAACTAACTTTCCTATTACCAAAGGAAGTCATTTATGCCCCTGTTCTCCTTTTGATCTGTCAGACTTGGGATGAAAAGAACAGTAGAGTCTCAGCCTAGGGATCCACTGCCTTTGAGACTCAACAGCTTGACTCATTTCATTACTGTCATGAATTAAAGATCCCCAATCTCCTTTTTCTCCCATTCGCATGGCAATGATCCACCCTTAGTTAATTTACAGTCACTCGTTGTGCAAGGCCTCCAGCCTCAAAGCTCCCACGACAATTTACCTGCGTCCTTTTCACTTGCTGGTGCATATCATTGTGATATACTATAACAGGGCTAGCAGAGGAGTCAGTAGTGAGTGCGCATGTTGTATAATGAGCAGGGGAAGCGATAATAATCACTTGCACCGCACCCCTAAGTTCCGAGCACCAGGAGACATAACAGTTGAAATAAATTAATATTTTTTTGCTGGAAATAACGGTGAGTGGGGTTATACTATGGAAATGTCTTGCTGTGGCAGATTTTGTGATCATGTCAACACAATATGCTGCGACTTAATTAAGATCTCATTTTATATGCAACTCATGTTCTTATCTGTTTAATGATGTTTTGGTTCTAAGACTTAACACACACACACACACACACACACACACACACACACACACACACTCCAAATTCTTGCCATTCTTGTTGCTGTGAATTTGCTGGGAAATGCAACTTTTAGGCTGCTCATCGTAATTAGTATTAGTTTTCTCTGAAAAGCTGTATATATAAAAAAAACAGCACATAAAATGCTTTTTGCTACGTTCACTCAAGGACACAAAAATGCATAACATACAAGTGCATAGCAGGATTATCCACAAACATGTGTTTGTCCACATGGATGCATTAGGATAAAGCATGAGAGACAGAGATGACAGTGAAAGGTGACAGCACTTCCTTTCTGGCAGGGTGACCTGGTTCTCAGCGGGTTGCTGAGGCGGCTTTGGACTGTGTCTCTGCTGGCCATCTGGCCTTGCCGGTCTCAACTGTGAGCAAATACCAGGCTAGTGGCTCACATACATATTCTGATAGCGTGATTCAATATTGGTGGTAGTTGTAAGCTTGGGATTAGCCTGCTGCATCCTCCATTACACTCAGCTAAACCACCCACCTGGCTGTGGTTTCCATTCACCTGCTCCCTATGGTAATCTTGTGGCTTTTATGTACTATACTGCAGTATGCAAGTGTTTAATCTTGTCTGTATGTGCCACCAATCAACAGTTAAAGTGACAAATCTGAGCACTGTGTGTGTAATTTGGAAACTTCTTACCACCCATTATCAGTGTTACGTCCAGAATTTCTTATTGAGGGAGAAAAATATAAACAATGCACCTTCTACTTTAAATCCAATCATTTCTGTGCCTGTGCTTACATTCAGTTTGATTCCGCGCCGTATCTAAGGCGAGGTGGGAGACATCATCTAGAGATGAGGCTTCTCTTTCTCTCCATGTGATGCTGAAAATCAGTTTTTATGTTTGTCGGTAGGGGGCGTGTGGTACCTATAGATAATAGCCCGCTGCTGCTACTCCAATCCTCCAGGGTCTCGGCTAAACCCATCAAAGGTGCAGGCCAAAGACGGGGTGAATTGGTGTTCGAGCCAATCAGCGTTGCATACACAGTGCAGAGCTGTGGTTCAGCAGTTTAAGCCCTTCGTAAAAACACAGGTTATTATCTAATGTATTCAAAATATATTTATAATGCTGGGTTCTGTGGACAATATCATGACATGAGAAATCAGTTTTAATGGGTTTTCGGTGGTTATTTTCACCCCCCCCCCCTTATTTCGTTTATTTTTTTCTCATTTAAATAAAATGTAAAACGCCTCCAGCGGTACTCAAGGCTCTCAGGTAAGTGTCATGATTACAAATGTTATTCTTACGCTTCCGTTAACCAAGCAAATCTGAGATCTTTGTTTCTCTCGGCTTTAACAACTCCGCCCACGACGTCAGGACAGCCAAACTGTGCCGTCCCCGTGAGGAAGCTTGGGTCCCAGCAGCAGGCCTGGCTCTCCGCCTGTCTTTTGGGAGTGTTTTCGTATGCATGTGCGTGCCTGGCCATGTCCGATCCAAATAGATTCGCCTCACGTCACCTTCCTACCCACCACCAGCCCACCTCCCCTGCACATAAAACATTCATTAGAGCACAGCCTGGCACTGCAAGAAATGTCTCTCTGAATAAGTCATTAAGTATCAGAATCACTCTTTCAATCATGAAATGACGCCAGTAATCCAAAATTATTATCATTATTAATTGTTCAGTTTTGTTTTTGTCCAGGATTTTCTATACATAGCCGCGGACATAAAACCTCTCTTATTTGCCATGATTAATAGCCCGTACACTCAGAATTAGAAGGGATATTTTTTGCAGCGTGATACAGACCCATAAAACATTCATCTTCGAATTCTCTCTCTCCCTCTTTCTGTCTCTTTCCGCCAAACGCCCCTTGCTGCCCCGCCCTCCCTTTCCACCTCTCCGTGGTAAACGCACACTGGTGCGCACCAGTGCGGCCGATAACCGTGTTCATACCACACACTTTTTTTCTTGAGTGTACTTGGGAAATATACAGAGGGGCAAGTGATGACACTGGATATGATCTGCGATTTCAAAAGATGGATTCAATACTCGGGTTTCGCCTGTGTCGCTGATTCTCCACTTCTGCGTTAACACTTTAAGCTCTTCTCCGAAGCTGTTTGCGCGTCCTATATTTGGGGAGGTGTCGACTGGTGCGTCGAGTCTACTGATCCCAAATTGGATGTTTATTGCTGACTGTTTTTGAATCCCTCGTCCATATGACTGAGCCAGGGTGCAGCTGGAGACGTGGCTCCCCACTCGGGAAGACCTACGGCTAAAGTTTGAGGGGTGCAGGGGTGCTTTAGTCTGCCCGTTTCCCACCTTGCGCTGGATTTGCGAGAACCCATAAATTGCAATAATTAGTGGATTTGCTACCTGTCTCCGCATACGTGGGATTCATTCTTGGATTTTATACAGTCTCTGGATTTCACCCCCATCTAAATCATGAAGACCGTTATTATTGATGGTGAGTACACGTCAGACAGCTGGGCATCTTTGTAAAGTTTTCACATATATCAGACAGCAGGATCCCGCTGGGTTACTGCGTACTGATAAAATCCACAACGGCGCAGTGTCACCGCTTTGTGGAGGACAGACAGAAAGATAAATCAGGTGTCCTAATTGGAGTTTACTCCGCTGAACACCCCCGAGGTTTGGTTAAACTAAGGCATGGCTATCAGCAATACAATGAAATCAGAAAAAGAAAAAAAACAACAACGTCTTAATCTGCAATAAATTATAATTTTACTGTTGGAACGGAAAAACTGGAAGCAGAAGTATCGTTTAGGCTGTGGATGTTGCGGCTGTAAACGACCTTGACTCAGTGGCTCTTAATTGAGTCGTAATTCGGATCATATCTTGTGCGTGTCTCTTGCTTTCCCTCTTTGTGTGCATGTATCAGTGCGTGAGAGAGTAAGAGGCCGTGTACTGTTTGCGGTGGTCAATATGCTCTGCATGATATCGCAACTTAAACCGGGCATCCGCTCCAGCCCGTCTGGACGCTGTGGGCTGAGCGTTTGATGAAGTCTGCAGATGGTCCGCTTGGCGGCCCAATAATACCGCTTCATTCCCCAGCTCCTTGGCTTATAATTGGTGTTTTGGTGGCATCGTCCCACTCAGGGTGCCGCCAAAGTGACAGGAAATTGGGCCTTGTAGCTTTCACGACTGGACTTGGAGCTATTCTAATGAGGGCACGAATGCGCTCTCATTCCCGCCAGAAATGGATAAGAATTTAATTTTTCAGTTGTGTGTGTGTGTGTGTGTGTGTGTGTGTGTGTGTGTGTGTGTGTGTGTGTGTGTGTGTGTGTGTGTGTGTGTGCGCGCGAGGGTGGATGGGCAGGGAAGGAGGATGTAGCACCTGGCGTGTCATTACGTGTCTTCCCAGACCTGATTGTACCTCAGTGCTGTTGTTGTTCTTTGTTTTTTTGTTTACTTTGTTTTAGTAAAAAAAAAAAAAAAGCTCATGTTTACTTCAGTGCAGAATGGATAGCACAGATATGACACGTGCGGTTTGGTCAGCAGCACTGAGGCTGTAACATCCACTGTGGTCAAACAAGATCCTGTGGAAAACCTTCATTTCCACTTTGCCCCACCCGTGCACACACTGCCCCAGTGCTGTCACATGCATACACACACTCGCACAGTGCTTATGCAACATGCTTTATACACTCCATCTTCCTCACGTCCATTACTTTGCTAAAACTGCAGTAAGATGGTAAGAAAGCTGCAGATTATTGTGGGGCTATGGAATAACTTTGCCTTTCACAACTAGCAAAATCAAAGAGGCACATTGCTTGTGTATTCTCTTTGATATGTCACAGGGTGATGCAAATTCAAGTGCACACCTCTTCATTGGCACAGAATGGCTCTGGGTCCCTCATACCCTACAGACAAGTTTTCATTACCCGACTGCTAGCGTGATTTAGCACCAGGCTCCTGACACACACCTATGTCTGATTTTTTTTTTTTTTTTTTTCCTGTTGCAATTATAATTGGTATCCATCTCTCAGGCTCCTGATTTGGCTGAGAAAATATGGCCTGTCGTGTCTTGTGTTTAAAGTGTCACAGTGAGGAGGGACTTTAATTTACACTCTTTTTCACCCAGTCAGCATATGATCAAATGCCTCTGTGGGAAAGCTGTTGCTTGGGGGTGCCGTTGCTCCCTGTCTACTGCTAGGCAAAGCCAATAAAGCCCAAATGAATGGATAAAACCATTATGGTGGAACTGAACGCTTTCTCTTCAGGACTTTTAAACCACTACACATTTAGCCCCCCCCCCCTCCCCCAATTAGTTAACGGTTATTTTTTATTTTTTTTTGGCAGTGCCTCGTCAAAAGCTCTGCCCCATTTTCAAAAATAGGCTACAAGATGCATCATCTGAGGTGACAAGATGATTGTTCTGAATATATTAGGCCATAAAAAAAGTGTTGCTTATAAAAAAAAAAGTCTCATTTGCATTGCAGCATTAGGGGACTCCAACATTATGATATAAACTGATAATGAGACAAGGCATCTTCCGCATCCTGAAAGGGAATGTGAAATTGATCCATCATTGTGTTTATATGGATGTTTATACAAGCATGGGGGGAGGGCTGGGAGGGCTAATGTGTGTGTGGGTGTAGTGTTCTGTGAGTTTATGAGGAGGGTCTGAGGAGAGGAGAGGAAGAAATGTGTTTTGTAGCTGTGCTGTCTTTTGTCATGTGCTGTGTGGATGGTCTGGCAAATGAGAGAAAAAGAATTAGTGATGCTGTTCTGCATGTTGGTTACATTCTTGTGAGTTACATTTGATTTTTTTTCCCTGTTAGTCATCTGTGGCCAACAATGAGACCAAACATAGCACCACTGTAGGAGAAACATGAACTACAAAAAAATACTAGACCATAATACACTCGCTGGTCACATTATTAGGTACACTTGCTAGTACTGGGTTGGACCTTCAGAAGTGCCGTAACTCTTCTTGGCATAGATTCAACAAGGTGCTGGAAACATTCCTCAGATTTGGGTTGATATAGAAAATAATATCATCATGCATTTTCTGCAGATTTGTCAGCTGCACATCCATTATACAAATCTGCTGTTCCACCTCATTCCAAATGTGCTCTACTGGATTGAGACGGTGACTGTGGAGGCCATTAGTTCAGTGAACTCACCGTCATGTTCGAAAAACCAGTTTGAGACGATCTGAGCTTTGTGACGTGGCGTTTTATCCTGCTGGAAGCAGCCGTCAGAGGGGTGCACTGAAGTCATAAAGGGATGGACATGGTCAGCAACAATACTCAGGTAGGCTGTGGCCTTTAAATGGTGCTCAACTGGGACTAAGAGGCTCAAAGTGTGCCAAGATAATATCCCCCATACCATTACACCACCAGCAGCAGCAGCAGCCTGAACCATTGATACAAGGATGGATCCATGCTTTATGCCAAACCCTGATCCTACCATCCGAATGTCGCAGCAGAAATCGAGACGTTTTTCCCGTCTTTTATTGCCCAATTTTGGAGAGCCAGTAAAATTTGTACCTGACAGGAGTGGCACCTGCTGTGGTCTTCTGCTAGCATAGCCCAACTCTTCAAAGGTTCAGTGTGTTGTCCATTCATAGGTGCTGTCTTGGTTGTAAATGGGTGGTTATTGGAGATACTGTTACCACTGACCTCTGGCATCAACAAGGTGTTTTTGAGTGGAGAGCTGCCACTCACTGGATATTTTCTCCTTTAAAGACCGTTCTCTGTAAACCTGGTTCTGAGAGAAAATCCCAGTCCATCAGCAGTTTCTGAAATACTCAGACCACCCCGTCTGACCCAACAACCGTGCCAGGTTCAGTCATCAAATCTCCTTTCTTCCCCATTCTGATGCTCGGTTTGAACTTCAGTAGGTGATCGTGACCATGTCTGCATAACTAAATGCACTGAGTTGCTGCCATGTGGTTGGCTCATTAAATATTTGCATTTGCATGCAGTTGAGCCTAATAACCTAATAAAGTGGCCCATGAGTGTATATTGGTAATTGGGAAGTCTTTTAATCAATACAACTGACTCATTGATTATGCCCCCAGTTATGGAGATTTCGGGTTTCCATCTGTAGATTTCCAGCCTGAATTTCATCACCCTCCATCCACCATTCTATGTTTTTAACATTTTAGGGTTCTGCTATTGTTCCCATTCCTTTTGGTAATCAATAGAGGTAGATTAAGGTCAGACAAGTGTCCTTGTAAGGTTTTGTGCCATCATGTGCTGCCAGCACATGATGGCACAGTGGCATTATCTCTCCAGAGACCATTCTTCCATAAGATGTCCTTATTTTGACATTTTGATGACTCACCAGCCCAAAATCTCTGATTAGTGTTCTTTTTGGTTGAGATGTGGTGACTGCGATGACCCACAGACAGGGGATAAGTTCATTCAAACCACTGGAACAGAACGCCCCCCCAACAGCATGAAAGAGCTACTCACACCCTCACTGTAGGGGTCAAAGGTTCAAGCGCTTCCTCTAATTCCTCACCTGTCAGAACAGGGGTGATGAATGCACGAAGTCACCGGTTTACCTGCACTGAAGGAGGTAACAGAGGGTGTTCTCGGCGATTCAGTCGTTCAGCCAGAAAACATCAGTAGCCACCTACATGTATGGATAGCCAGTGGGCACGGGCATCGAGGGTAGATGCACAGCAGTGGTGCCAACCATTCAGTCATGGTTCCACCTATTTTGGTTGCAAGCTTTGGTTCCATTACAAAATTAAATAAAGCTCCTACTCATTTACACATTCAGACAGGTACATATTTATTATGTCTTAGCAAATATACCATATTAGCTGTTTAATAATGGTTATTTAAATCTTGTTGGAAAGACTTTTAATCTCTCTGTGCTTTAAATTGAATTGCTCTCTTCATGTAGTGCAGTGTTGGATGATATAATGACATCTTCGGGGAGTTGTTGAGTTAAAATAATAAAATCTAGTTTTTACATGCAATTATATAAATTTCTATAAGATATGATTTTATTATTCAATGTCTCCCCTTTAAAGGATAAAGATGTCAGAGTTTTATGCCACAGAGCTCGCCGGTATTAATGCCTCAGTTACAGTGACAGATTCGAGGAGGCTATCTGAAAGTGGATCTGCTGTGTTCACTGCATCCTGATGAGCACACTCCTTCAGGGGCTTCCTTTAATTGGCCGCGCCCTTCGAGTACACTGTAGCTCTGCATTTGTTTATACAGTACGTGCGCACACACACACACTCAGACTCCCACTGATGCGCACACAGGCGTGCTGGCCTCAGATATCCTTGGAACCATCCGCTCTAGGTTATCCCAGTCTCCCAGCCTTTCATTTCTAATCAGAAAGACAGAGGAACTAAGTGGATAAATGAGCAAAATTCTATTTGTTTATACAGAGGAAGCCAAGGGGCGAAAATATAAAGAAGCAGTTGATATGAAATACACCATTCCCCCAGATTACCAGTTCTTAATCCTCTCTGTGGGTTATTATTGTACTGTCAGAATATTTGGAGAGAGAACCAGCAGGAAAAATGCTGCAGATTCCAACCCCTACTCCCTACAAGCCTTTTTTGACACTAAAATAAATAAAAAAAATCACAATAAAAGTAAGTGCTGACTCTTGTCTTGAGTAAGGCGTGGGGGGGAGAGGGAGGACCGGATGAATTAACGTTATGCAACTATAGGGTGTTGACACAGGTGGAGTCTTTATGAGGGGATTCATTTACATCTTAATACCAAAAAATAAAAAAATCCACTTTGACACTGTATTATAATCCTTTAAAGGTGCCTACACATAACAGATTGGATCAGACCTTCCACTATTCCCTCACACAACCCTTTAAAAAAAAAAGACAAGTGAAATTTGCACACAATATCCAGCTGTGTTGACCCAGCAGTGATTTATACTGACGGGAACACTTTTTTTCCCCTGAAGATCATACGCCTGAAGGTCCTAGCATGCACAAACCGAGCCGGCTAATTTGTCGAACACAGTGCCCATCTCACTCTGCTGCAGTGTCATCTTTCATTCTGTGGTGTCAGAGTTGTTCTCGCTGCATGCTCGGAACGCACAGTGCCCACTTTTCTGTTTGTGCACTGATGAAAGTTGCATGGTTGTTCTAATCCTATTGCAGATGCGAAAGGGTGCGATGAGCTGCTTGAACGTCAGTGACGCTGATTATACCACAATGGGGAGGCTGACTGATGGCCTAGTAAATTGTTAATTAGACAGAGCAGAAGCCGCTCTTAAATTAGACGCATGAATGGAGCCGTTGTCAGCCTTATAAGTCAACCCTGCTCTGCTCCTTTTCTTGCAGGCTACAGTGACATTCAGATAAAGTAGCTGGCTGATCCAAGATGTGAGCAGTGTAAGGCAGAGGGTTAGCGTAACAGATCAGCACCAAAGCACATATATAGATACAATCAGACCTAAATTTTTGAATATCAGTGCAGTTTCAAACTATAAAAATAACTAGTGGGGGATGCAAGTAAAAACACAATGAATCTGTGATTAGTGTTTCCTGCATGTGCATGTATTGCTAAGTGACAAATTCCAGCACCTGCAGAGGCGCAGCTGAGAGCTTGATGGCTGCAGAGAAGGTGGTCCATCACTAGGTGTCTTTAATAAACACAAACTGGCATTTTGATATAATTAGCTATATTGTGGTTGCATATCTGATTTGCAGTCTGCACTGATTCATTACAGGCTGCTGTGCATTTCTACAGAAGCACTATAAAATATCAAACTCGAATTTCAGATTTTAATTTTTTTGCCTTATTATTGATTTCATAAGCAAAGTCCTTAAATTACTTCTGATCATCTCGATTGAGCCTGCCTGTTTTTGCCATTAGCTGGCTAACTTGACGAATGGGAGCTGGTGCTTTGCTGCGGCGTCTCACTCGTTCTGGCGCCGCTTCGTTCAGGCGCTTAAGCCAATTGGGTCAGCTTTCTCTCCCCTTATGCATTGTTGGATTCTATTCTGCTTTTATTTATCTTCGTGCAGCGCAAAGTTCCAAACAATCACTCCAGGGTGTTTAGTGTGAAGGACAAATACTGTATGCTGAAGACTGAATATATTAGCTTTCTAAGGTGGCGGATGGAAGCAAATAAGCACCTTGAGTTGACAGCCAATGATAGATACTGCAGGCAGACAGACAGACAGAGAGACAGGCACTTCCATTTGAGATGGTGGTAGAACAAAGGCTTTCAGAAATTCAGTGACATATTGTTCTTTACCTCATATTGCAATACCTTCACAACAGTAATGTGTCTGCCTGTGAGCTTGGTAGTTCACCACTGAAATATGTATGGGGAGCCCTTCAAAAGAAATAGGTCGTTACTCCCCGACTCAGGGGAAATTGATCCGTTATAGATGTGAAAGCTCATTCCGTAGGTGCTAAACATATATAATGTGTACCTGCTGTGGCAGTTTTATACAAGAATTCCTGTTTTTTTTTTTTGGCACTGATAACTTTCTTTCATACACAAATCGGTGTCCTCAGCGGCTGGTGGGGGTAAAAGGATTTGTTGAGCAGGAAGTACATAATCCTGCAACTGCAGCAGAAGGAAAGTAAGAGTTTCTAAACATACCCTCAAGTATCAAAGTGGAATCAGTGAATATCCCACTCATCTGCTCCAAGAAGAGTACCCTATAACTTTCCCTTTGAAAAGCACGGCGCCACTCTTTATCTGCATGTAATTGGACGGCGCTGACCTCACAAAGCAAAACAAAGCGCGGAGGGACGGCGAGTTGCTCCGAGCTGAGATGTGAGGTCTGCGTTTAGGAACGTCGACGAGAATCGGGTTTTGATCTCAAGTCATCTCAGTGGTCCCGATTAGATTATACTTATTAAAATGCAAATCTTACAAGTGTGCTTCACTTCATCATTTGTCCCTTAGCATTGTGTGCCCAATACATATTCCTTTCTATTCCCTTATAATCTTTCTTTTGCACTCGCCCACTTTTCTCGCCGTGTCCCGGTCATTCTCCTGTCTCTAACTCTGACTGCAGCCGTCTTTGCCACATACACACTGTGGCTTATATTTCTGTCTTCACTCTCAGGTGTAAATGCTGATTATCTTGTGTAGATATCAGGCCATGGCAAATTAAATGTGACCGCAGCTGGCCTGCCAGGACATCCATTATAATGATATCTGTAATCTGCCGGGTTCAGGGGAAGCAGTGTCGAGGGGTTGGAAGATAGAGGGATGATGATGGAGGGGGATTCGGTATGGATCCAATGGCTGGCAGAAAAATGGAGCACATGGATTTCCGCCACTGATGAGGTTCAAATTGACCGTGTGTCATCCATGGCTTTTACAGTTTTTCAATCACAGTTCTCACAGCAGGAATGTCATCCTCACCCTTCTTAATGCAGTCCTCAAAACAGGCATTTTTCATAACGCAGACTCACCTGTGCAAGAGACACGAAAACAATCAAAACTTTTTTCACAGGTGTCAAAACATGAAAAGCCAGTCAATCACTTCACCTCCGTGACCAATGAATAAAAACCCTTTCACCACCATCACCAGCACCAACTACGGTGCGGTCCAGTAAAGTCATGCTACAGACGTTCAGCACTTTATTAGGTATGCCTGCTCATTAATGCAAATATCTAATCAGCCAGTCACGGGTCAGCAATTCAAAGCATTTAGGCGTGTGGGCGTGGTCACGACAGCCTGCTGAAGTTCAAACTGAGCATCAGGAAGAAAGGTGAGTGAAAGAGGCGTGGTTGTTGGTCTGAGTGTTTCAGAAATTGGGGTTTTCCTACACAACCATCTCTGGGGTTTAAAGAGAATGGTCTGAAATAGAGAAAATAGCCAGGGTGAAAATACCTTTTTGATGTCAGAGGTCAGAGGAGAATGGCTAGACTACTTCAAGCTGACAGGAAGGCAACAGCAACCACTCTTTACAAACAAGGTATGCAGAAGAGCATCTCTGAAAGCCCAACACAGCTGACCTCGAAGGAGATGGGCTACTGTAACAGAAGACCGCACTGGGACAATTCTGTCAGCTAAGAACAGGAAACCGAGGCTGCAATTCATACGGACTCACCAAAATTGGACAACGGAAGATTGGAAACACTGTCACCAGATCTCAGTCCAGTAGAGCATCCTCGGGATGTGGTTGAAAGGGAAATTTGGATGAGCAGCTGACAAATCTGCAGCATCTGTGTGATGCTGTCACGTCAATATGGGACAAAATCTCTGGAATATTTCCAACACCTTGTTGCCACAAAGCTCTGCAAAAGAGGGTCCAACCCAGTTCTAGCAAGTAAGTGTGTGTGTGTGTGTGTGTGTTTGTGTGTGTGTATCCATCCATTTTCTTCTGTTTCTCCAATTCAAGGTCACGGGGAGCCAGCCCCAGCTGTCATACATATTTTAAAAAAAAGGCTTGAAGTAATTTGATTAAACACACTAATGCCGTGCTGGGCAGTATTCAGGAAAGTGAGTGATCTGCAGTTCTGACCAACAAAAGTCCAAACTGTGAGATTATATGAGATTAAATGAGAAGTGCATCAACACAGTAACAGGTATCTTTAGTAGTGAAGCATGCACAGAAACAATAGCAGAAGCTCATGTGTGTGTGTGAGGAAATGTGTTACTAATTTGAGAACTGCATTAAGAGTAGTGAGAATCTCTTTCCTGCTGTGAGAACTGCACCAAAGCTATCGAGAAAAACTGTAAGTTGTATGATCAGGTCAGCATCCAATACTGCAAATACAACGTAAGCTGAAGTTATGAACTTGTGTGCAGTATGTTGAGTTCATTATACTCCTTTATTTAGTCTACAAAGTTCTTAATACCTCACTAGACACTTCCCTGCTGAGTTATGATCTCATTTTCTAATTTTAAGTTTGCGTTATATCAACATGATGGTCATTTTGTAAATAGATGATGAAGCAGGTTATGCATCAGGGTATTTTTCTGCTTTGTGATTGACAAATTGCAAGACTTACAGTGGTTACATTTATTTTTGTATACAGGCCATTATTTATTATAATTAGGGCTGCTGATAAAATATGAAAACAAAAAAAAAAAGATGCATTTCAAAGATGATTTTTCCACAAGAAAGACCTACACGGGGTTTTAGGAACTGCAAATGTAGATGCTCTTTTTCTCTCTAATCGTATGTTAGCAGTTGGCGAGTTTGAGAAAGGAAATTTAGGTATTGTGGATGATTATACGAGAGCACTGTGCAAAATTGAAATAATAGTATTTAGATCCTGCAGTGCAGCATTTTTACACCGCTTTCAGTGCAGAATAGACACTAGTTAAGTCTGTGTAATAAAAAGAAATAAAGATGCGGTCCTTTGACATTCAGGATCGGACGGCACAAAGCAAGAATTGATCTGATGAGCAAACCGGAGATGTGTCACTTTTGCGGTCGCCTCGGCTTGGCTGACTTTCCAAACCCTCTAATCTAAAATGGTGCATGTTTTCACATGCCTGTATGTGTTCCCACCAAAGCCTATCATCACAGCAATTATTCCAGGGGGAGAGATAAGAACTGCCAACACTCAATCTCCGAGCTGTAAACAAATTACGCCGAGGGGTCCTGATGATGGCTGTGTGAGAAACAAAATAGTCTGAAACCAATTTTGATGATCGCGCCGCGCTGTCTTGGGTCCTCAACCAGCAAGACGGTGCCATCACTGGAAGGAAACTGGCTGGTTATAGCGCTGCCTTCAGGAGGGATGGTGTATCTGTGATCTATTTGTTTTTTTTGGGGGGGGAGGTTTGCGCTCGAGATGGATTTATCCATTTTTGCATCACTCATCAGAAGTATAGGCCCCCTCCACTTACTCGGATAATGAGTTGTGACAGATCAGTCCCTTCCTGTGTTAACATAAATCAAAGCCAGAAATTTGCACCTAGCACTTTCAAGAAGTAATTAATAGAAATACAAAGTGCCAAATGTTTCCGTAAACAGAATTAATTTTGACACGATGCCAACGAGTCAGTCTGACATCATTTTCTAATTGGTCAGACAGGTGGTGGCTTTAATTTTGATCCATCACGTTTAAGCTCTTTTGCCACGCGGAATGTTTCAGTAAAGCTTCCCGTGGTTCTGCTATAAGCGATTGACAGGTTATGTTTTCTCCTCCTCCGTAGCTGCCTAAGAAGATCTTAGCATATTGAGTTTTGTGTCTGACTATGAAGCGATTCCCACCATGGCTTTAAAAAGGCATCGCACGAACAGGCACCACATTATACCAAAGAGACATACGAGACGAGAGCATGCTCTTCCTCCACTTTTTCTCTCAGCTCATACACACTTTAGCAGGACAAGCCCCCCCCCCCCCCCCCTCCCCCCTTGCTGACTCACGTAAGGTTTAGCAGACGGACCTTATTTTCAGGAAGGGTGAGCGGTGCACGTTACATTTCCATTTCCCACGGTTGACTCTGGAGAAACAGCCATGAAATAGTTTCACCTTCCACTCCGAGTTAAAGACACCTGAGCCTCCCCAGGTTTTCCCCTTTGTTTATTGTTATTGTTTACTCCACCGTGACACAGAAATTAGAGCTGGAAACTCTGCAGACTCCATTAGCAGTTCCCAATCACTCAGGATTTATAATACTCGCCTGCTGAAAATGCACAGAAATTGAAGTGCTGTAGTTTTTTCCAAAAGTCAATATCACGGTTAAAATCTAATGTCAGCAGCCCGCAGTGTCACAGAATACATTACGGAGCAAGCTAAATACATTATTTGTAAGCTCATGCAGTGTCTTTCTCTTTAAAGCTTGCGTGCTGGACTTTTACATATTAATGAATGTTCATTGCATTTAAAGCATTGCCCAATTAGTTCAAAGAGTGCTCATTGAGTCTGTCAGTACCAGTAAATCTGAAAACTCTCTCATGCTGAAAGGGGAAGTGATTGATAACAAGGACAAATGTGGATTGCCGTCAGCGTGGCTTTTCCTCCTTATGAAAACACTTTATTAGCATTCGTGTAAGAACGCTCGCCGCCAGAAGGGGGTGGAGACAAATTCCACACTTCTACGATGTTATGATGCTTTCCAGGATTTTCGCTCACATTAACAGCAGAATGAAGAAAGAAGAGCTTTTCTCTTACTTCCAGTGCAGTTATTCTGTCTGTAAATATATTCTTCTGGAAAACTGTGGTATGTTGTTTTTGTTATGTTTACATTAGCAGATCAAAATAACGGTCCAAAGTATAAAAAGATGCACCAACAGAATACAGACTCACTCGGTCATCAGAGAGCGGTTTGATGACTGAGGCTGTGAATGTTCTTCTATCGAGTGTTAAATGATTCATTACGTTTGCGGATTGCAAGAAAAAACGTGTTCACTGTTTGCGGTTCTTGCTAGCTAGAAGAAGCCATCTATGCCCACTGTGATCAACCATGACTGAACAGAGGAGGTGGATTACATCACCAACATTCCCCCGCTTACAGTGCCGTCCTGAGCTCCCTCCCCAGGCGCCTCAACCCCCATTCACACCTTTGTTCTGGTGATCTCAATCGGTCGATGGGGCGAAGTCCCAAATTGGTTTCACCTAAAACCGCTGATTGTAATGACCCACGCCTCCTTTCACACCTTGGCGCATGTGATTATGCACATGAACAATAGAGGGTCACAGTCACCTCCAGGGGTCTACGCCCACTGGGGTTTAAATACCTGCGTCTCTCCACCTTTTGGTTTGAGAGCTGAAGAAGCCTTTTGGATGAGAGGTGAAACGTCTTCAAGAAGCAAAAAGGAGTCCAGTCGCCCTTTTTTTTTTACCCCAAGCTCCAGAGACTTCCTGCTAGCTATAGTCACAGCAACTGTGACAAGCTGTTGGGAATCGTAATGACATATGCCCTGCTACATTTGTGATTAGTACCTTTCTGTGACTTGTGCTTATAACAAAAAAATAAAGTTGTCAGGTCAAATCATGTAAATTGCTCCTCATGTTTTTGCTCAGCTTTTTCTGTCTGCACAGTGAACTGAGCGTTTAGCCCGGGTATTTTCTTCAGGGTGACTTCAGGGAGGTAAAATATCCCCAAAACTGAAAATTCTTTAGTTAGTTTAGCTTCACATCTGGGATTAATCTCACATCTGGCATCAACAGGTCTCACTCACTGTAGAAAAAGAATCCGTCTCAGTGATTTATGGATGGCCCTCCTGTCTTTTTGCCTCTGCTTCCATCCCATTAATCTCGTCTTTCATTTGATTTAAGTGTTCATCAGTGACTCTAGATTCACTAATACAGCCGTCAAACTAAAATTACCAGCTGTTACCTTCATAATGGTCCACAGGTTAAGCCACCATTGCATTTAGCTGCTGAGTTTCTGCACAATACAGCCGTCAATCCACCCTAGATGGATGGATGGATGGATGGATGCACGGATGAGTTTTCTGGTGATTATGTCGATTTTCCCAGGCTTGTGCAATCCTTCATTTTATCAATTCTCTGCAATGGAGGTGAAATATGGAAACTTAGCATACATTTAAAGCCACAAAACACTAATGACCAATACACCAAGTTAAATTGAACTGGAAGGCTCCTTTAATTCTAGTCCGTTATGACTGGGAAGAGGATGAAAACATCAGATTGCTGTCTGTTCTTCCTTACTGAGATATATTTTAACATTTTTATTCATGTAGCACCAGTTCAAATCATCCCAGCGCACTTTACATAGTAAGGTAAATACTTTACATCATTATAGAGCAGGGGTCCCCAACTCCAGGCCTCGAGGGCCGGTGTCCTGCAGGTTTTAGATGTGTCCCTGATCCAACAC
>JAVDPK010002607.1:439957-457729 GCA_034780415.1 Cichlasoma orientale
TGTGTGTGTGTGTGTGTGTGTGTGTGTGTGTGCGGAATGTGCTTGTGACGGCCTGTGAACACACGTTTCTGTGTGTGTTTGTTTGGCTGTGGGTTTGCATGCGTGTGTGTGTGTGTGTGTGTGGTGAGCTACCCACATTAATCTTAATCCAGAACTAACGTTCATCAGGCCACTTAGTATTCTGACTGAGGGATGTTTTCTCTCTGAGACCCCACGCAATGGCAGATCTCTGTTGTTGCAGGGTGTGTCTTCAGATGTTGTGGCATTTCTCTCCTCACTCTCCTCTGTTTGTGCAGTCTGTCTTTAGTCTCCCTCATTGTGTAGTGCTACAATCTTTCCTTCTCTCCCTCATCTCCTTCCTCCCCCCTGCTCGCTCGCTATGAAGAGTCTCTCTCATTGCACGGCAGCTCCTTTGCAGTGTCCGCCTCAATTTGCATCATTCCTTGATGTGCAGTGTCAGCTCAGGCGCCTCCTGATCAAATTCTAACAGCTGATGACTGTTTTCATCCCCTATTTAGCTGCCCCGCTTGTGCAGCAGCCTCCCTGTTTCCCACAATTCTTTGCTAGTGCAGGAGTGGTGGCCGCCTGTGTCTGCTGGTCGGTCTGCTGTGCTGGTCTGTCTCTTGTTTGTTGCCAGGGATTGGGGAACAGATGGTGCGCTACGTTTTCCCCTGCAGAGGGTGAGATCTACAAAGTGCATCATTGTGCAAAATGGGTTTTTGCTGCAGAAATTTCTTCTACTCCACGTTTCATATATGGAAAAAAAAAAAGATGTGCCAAATACCATGTTCTTTTTACTTTATAGTGTAGTGTTTCTTGCTTGCTTGTCTAGCATATTTATTGCATTAAGAATAAATAATAATATAAGGTCCCTTTTTTTTCAACTCTTTGAATTATTTGAACATCTGATGAATTCTCACGAGAGGCTCGGGAACTTCTTTGTGCTACAGTAATGTGGGATCTGCAGTTATTTGACAATTCCAAAGTTCTTTAGAGATTTTATACTTCAGCTGATCTCCCTTGACAATGCTGCTGTAGCAAGAAATACATTTCCAGGAGACTAGCACCGGTTCAATCATGTAGGCAGGACACCCCTCTGGGAGGATGAGTGGGTTTACTAAGAATGGTAACTCTCAAGAGGCAGCTCTTGCTTAATATTACCAAGGTGGATGAATTCATTTCCTACCAGCGATTGTTGCCACTGATATTGCCAAAGCACATGAATGGCAGGGACGGCTAGATTGGGTGATGTAACATCCAATCATGCAAATTGGTTGAGCCATGCAGCCGTCGTCATGGGGTGCTCAATTATGTCACAGCAGAAGTGCATTTTTACTGCTAAAGAAAATCTGTTGTGTTTGAGCCAGTGCCTGGCGCTCTGAAGCAAAGATTAAAACTCTGCTCTTGCTAATCATAACAAAAACCGTGGGATTAGACATTGGAGATGGAGTCAAGGCCCTTGCCCACACAGCTAATTGAGCTCTTATCTTGGCATAGACGGTAATGCCATTAATCAAAAATAGCATGTCATGTTCACAGGGATATGTGGAAACTCCGTAAGCTCCCAGTGAGCTCTGAATGTCCACAGTGCTTTGTTTTTAAAGGCTCCGTAGCCTTGTGAAGACTGCATGAAGATCATCACTGTGGTTGAGTTCGTGCTAAATAATAATAATAAACACCAACATGTTATAATTTGTTGCTTATAATTATATGTTCAGTTCATTGCGGCGCTCTTGCATTTTGCCTCACCGGCAAGGCTAATGGTAATCACATGATTTCATTCCCAGAGAAGACACACAACATCTATTTTCCTGTTTACTCTACTGGAGGTCATTTACCTTTAGATGCAGCAAAAGTGGAAGCGCAAACATAATCTATTGTTAACCACTGCAGTTGCTGCACAGCTGCTATTTATGGATACCCTGGAGAAATACATGGGTATACCTGTGAAGATGCATGGAGTTACAGCACTTTTCTCTGCTCTGTGTTTTATCTGACTCTACGCTGTTTTTTCCCCTGTGGAAAACATGTGTATAGCCGTGCTCCACTGTCTTATAGCCTGGCAAATTTTCCCCAGGAGTGCGCAAAATTGTTCTTGTCTTCCTTTTTCAAATTACACAAAACTTTAATTGCCAGCCAATGATGGGGTCTGTGAGAAAGCCCTAAAACTAGAGTGCTCACATCAGCGCGCACCAGTAAATTAGCATGACAGTGGCAGGTGGCTGCGTGGGGAATACAGGGGGAGGTGGTGGGGGAGGAAATGCAGATATGAGCCAGGCGCAATGATTGAAATCCCTGCTGTCAGGCGATGGCTGCTCAGGTGATGTGGCATTGTGCTGAAGCCTCTCTAAGCACAATGCAGTCACAGTAGGAGAGTCATCTTTGGAGGTTGTCACATGTGAGGGGATCAAGAGGTATTTTGTCCAGTGCCGTCTGTTTCCGTCTTGTTTTTCCCCATCAGGGCCGCATGTTAGGCAGCATGCAAATGTAAATGCATCAACAGAACCTGTATATGTAAACACGAACAATCAAAGGATGTTAAGTAGAAAAGAGGATTAACTCCAGAGATTGATGCTTCTTAGAACTAGCTCCTCAGATGTGGCAGTGCCAAAAGAGCAACATCTTAGAGCGAGGGTTCTCAAAGTGTGACCCCAGGACCACTGGCAGTCTCTGTAACATTTACTGTGACAAGAATGCGCTACTGTAAATTTCAATCATCCACAGTTCTTTTTTTTCCCCCTGTGTGCAGCCCACAATCATGTGCTGGATTCTTAAATTGGCAGTCATCAAAATTTTGAAAAGCTTTGTCTTAGAGGTATGAGCTGAGACAAGGATAGTGGTTATCTTATCTGGTCTTGTCAACAAATGCAGGTTAAGTACAGACTCCAAAAGCAGGCAACATTTAACTAGAAGTGTGTCTTTAATAGAGGTTGTTGGTGCAGCGCAAAAATACAAATTCCGCACAGCAAACTGAATCCAACGTAAGCAGGGACCACACAAGGATATCAACAGAACATCACAACAAAGGAAAGACAGCACTATTTATATACATACAGTGATCAGGTAAGTGATCACAGCTGGGGAAAACAAGGCACAGGTGAGAGCAATCAGGAACAAAGACAAACAGGATGTAAAACCAGAGAAAAGACACAAGAGACGCGCACATCAAAATAAACAGGAAGTGACAAAACAGAGGCGAGACACAGCAGCTTGGCACTGAGGAACACTGGGATCATGATAGTCCATAAACCTGTGAATTCCTTTTCACACACATCAAATTCATTTGAAAGATGACTTTTTGTATTTAGTGAGTTTTGCAGCAAAGATACCAAGTCCATTCGTTTCTAACTGGTTCGGTCCATGCAGGATTTTGAGGAATTTCCAGCTGATGACATTTCAAAGATCTGAACTCCACAAAAATTGTTTGACATAGACAAACGTTACTGTCATTCAAAATGACACCATACAGTGCAATAAGAACAAAATTACGTCGCTATAGGCTCGGATTACATTTGGAGGAACAGCAGCAGTGATGCAGTGTAGTGCAGAGTACAAATAAGACTACAAGAAAGAAATAAAAATAATAAAAAATATATATATTTCTGCATATAATATATACTGTGTGTGTGTGTGTGTGTGTACATATATATAGACATAGATATAGATATATAGATATATATACATGCATACTAGGGCTGCTACGATTGTCGACAATAGTCGACAATAAAAATAGTTGACGACGAATTTAATTGTTGATAATAGTCGTTTTTTATTACTGATGTTTTTTTTTTTTAAACGGAGTGAGACGTCTTTCTGTCCGTCTACCTCTGGCGAGCATGTTTAATCATGTGGCTACTGATGAAACTGTGCCAGCTTTGTTTTACAGGGAAGAAAAATTACTATATATTTTTTTTATGGTTGGAAAAATGGACCGTTAAATTTATATCAGCAGAAATCCTGATTAATATTTTTGAATGAAGTATCCATCTTCCACGTCTTTACTACCACATTTAATAACCTTATGCTAAATGTACAAGCTGATGGCTAAATAAGTGCCATTTCATAATTATGTGATTCATAATCCGATGAGTCGACTAATCTAATAAATAATCGACTAATAATAATAAACTAATAGTCGACACATGTCCACACACCTGCATATGCCTAGATATACCTATATACACAGTATAAATATATATGTAAGTAGTAAATATATAAAATATAAGATATATTGCACACAAAAGCTTTTCCAGCTTTGGTGAAGTAAAGCAAAAATTTATAGTAAAATTGCTGGTGTCAGCTGGTAACATAGTATGGTGTAAGATTATATAACACAACCACAGTCCTGGCATGTAGTTCTTTTCTTCAGCTGTGCCTTTACCCGGCTGACCGGAGCTACAATGTGATGCTGCTAATTAGGTCAATCTCAACTTAAAATACATTAAAACAAAATACGAACGCTTTTCGCTAAAATCAACTTCTAAAATGATTTAGCTGCTCGATTTGCAGCAGTCTTGCGAGGGTAGATCATTTAATGTTAATTTAAATGTAGGTGCACTGTTTAACTTCGGGACGGAGCGATCCGACATTTGCCATCAGCTCACATGCTTACACTTCAGTGCTGTGTGATTCTGAGAATGAGACAGTAACATAAATTCTAGAAAGTGTGCAACAGTAATAGTGTTTGCCCTGCTTTTAACATTCAAAACACTTGAGTGTTATAACCAGGAAAAAACACTAATGGCAGCGGTCTACTGGTTAAATGGTGAACTCACATTTTGTTGCATTGTGTGGAGCATTACATTTAAATTGGTGGGGTATGGATGTACCAAGAGTGCCATTAAAAGGTCTGCGATGCATTTGTATTATTCAGACATATCAGGCCCATTAGCACAAGAACTACAAATGGCATTCATATTACAAGCCACCAAGAGCTTAGAAGATGGAGCTCCGGGGAGAAAGGAACAGCTGAAGGATGCAGTTTAAAAATACCAGACTGTTTTTCTCCAGGGCTGGAATGACTCATTACCCAGGCAGCAAAGCAGGAAGTCTTGTCAGTTGGGTCATCCCACACTACAACGACACGCAAATTGCGCCAGCGCATCATTTACAGTGTTACAGTTATTTTGGAACTGTGACGGCAACAACAATACACACAAATACTTGTACAAAATTTCACACACGCGCGCACACACACGCACACTCCTGTGTGGGAATCCAGTTAAGTGATGTGTGCAAATTGCTTTAGGTTTTTGTTTTCTGGAAGGTAGGCTGAGGTCTCAGGTGGCCGCCATATGCTGGCGTATTTATCCCCTCTTCTCAACTCGTGACTGTCTTGTTCAGAAGGGAGGGGTGAAGGGAGGGGTGCAGTCTGACCAACCCGCTGCTCAGACGCTGCAGCATCACCGCGAGCCACTAGTGAATGTTCACTCTTATCGGATGGCTTGATGTGATGCAAGCCTGCGCAGATATAACCAACTTTCCTGTTCCTCTCTCTTTCTCCATCACTGGGAGCGGCCCACAGATTGAAGGGGTTAGAGGGGGCATACAGACATGGCACTCAGCCTTGGATCATCCCTCACCTGGGAGATAAAGAGCAGGAATGATGACTTCCCAGCATGAACTTAGCTTTGGGGCCAATGCTCAACCTTTTCAGCAAAAAAGGTTACTGATCCGTGGAGGCCTCTGATGTAAAAAAAAAAAAAAAAAAAAAAAAAAAAAAAAAAAAAAAAAGCCCTTATGTGGCCAACAGGGAGGATGAGGTGCAGATAGTAGGCTGATGTGAAGAAATGTAACTGATTCTGGGTCTGGCTAATGTCTCTGTTTTCACCCCTTCTTTTTGTTTTCTGTGCTTCCTTCCCTCTATACTTTTTATCTGAGCTCCCCTGCAGGAAAATCCATTTTCCTGCACTAGGCTGCTTTGTCTACGCAGGGTGCGGCGGTACTGAGGCGGCTAGTAAATAATGCACAACTCTTTCTCCTTTCATTATTCCAAAGGACCGAGTGCTCACTTTAAGACGCTCTCTGAAGTGGGCTTATTAAACGAACCAGGCTAGAGCCATTCCTTTTGTTTTTTAGGGGTCGAGGTGAGGAAAAAGTGTCCCTAAAAATATCTGTTGCAAAGGCACCATTATCCCACTCTTCCCTACTCACTGAAGCTAAAGGAAGATTCCAGATGCAGGTCTTTGCAGGAGTGGAGCTCCTGCAGTCAGCCGACACCTGATCGCTTTCAGAAGGATAAGATGGCCGACTCGCTCGCGCATTCTTTGGCGGTGTTTTGTTTTATGACGTTTACATGAGAAAGTTTTGAAAGCTCGCTCGTCCTTTCTGCCGGTTCTGCTTTCTCACTTTGGCCTGAAACACTAGGAACCGAGTATGGTTTGTCCCTTCTGTTCATATGCAAACAAATGTGACGTCATCAGTCACCTCTTATATTCACTAAGTTTGCATTTTCAAGCAAATTGCCAGTGGTTGTCATTTTTCCTTTGAGCACAGTGCAGAGTGCAAACTCTCTGCTGTCTGCTTTGCCTGAGCACATACTGTAAACGGTGAGTCGACAGATGCCGGCCAAATTCAGTTTCAAATCTCCAGTTTCCACATGCTTTGGGTTTAAGTGGAAGGTCTAGGATAAAGAATGAATCAGATGTATGCGGAGGCAGGGGAAGATATGAGATCCTATACCTCACTAATGTCAGAATCCACCTACATCTGCTCACAGAGAGCATCGCTGCCTACACAATTATTTACCGGGTGTTCAATAGTTTCCATTGCGCAACTAGATCCCGGTGCGTTCCTCCGACAGCACTATTTTTGAAAGAACGGCCGGTAAGAATCCAACGTGATAGGTGTAAAACACTGCTAAGAACACTGCTCTTGTTACAGGGCAGAACAGCGAAAGTAGGCCTCGTGATATTGGCCGTAATACATTTGCTTGCAGGAACTGACTCAGAAGATGAAAGGAAGGGAGAGGTTTGTCTTTTTCAGGTCAACATGCCTCCAGGGCTGCCTACACATCCAAAATAGATGGATCTACAAGGAAACTGGACAGAATTAGTTAATGCTTGCACAGTCATCAACCAAAATTAGATATTTTATCCTTTTTCATTTCCTGCTATGTCTTATAGATGATTGCGGACATCTCTGTATTTGTTTCACTGTGTGTCTGATGAGTCATACACAGTTAATAAAAAGGAATGAAATAATAATTGCTTGCGATAATGGATATGCAATTCCTACCTTTAAAAGATCACATGCAGTGATTTGATCTGCTGTAAATGAGTTGAGCCAATTAACCTGCTGACATTATGTTATGATTTAACAGTGTAAATATTACATGCCTACACACAATCACGCCGAGTCAGTCAGTTACATCCTGCAGCAAGCCGGACACTACCTGCCCACCTCATTTCGCTTCTTCTTCCTCTTGGGATCTCATCAATTTCCTTTTCCTAGTGGGCAATTAAATGTCATTAAAACATCATTAAAATGTCATACCTTCCTTGAGAAGGCACAGATCTTACATCCCGCACGGTTCCCTTTTCATCTCTTTCCCATATGTCACAGAGCTAAACAACGTTGTTGCCAGACGACAGCCCGATAACTGCTGTGCTCTGTGACAGATATCACAATGAGCTGTGTTGTGAAAAACAACAACACAAACTGCATGCATCGGGACAAACTGGCTGTTCTGAAAAACACCGTTGCGCTGTGGTTCGACCCCGCCGGTCAGCCGGGAACTGTGTGTGTGTGTGTTGCGTTTGTGTGTTCTCTCTGTACCGGTGGCTCGTCTCCCGCAGTCCTGGGGACCTGCTGTCGGGTTATTTGGTGACGTGAGAGCAGGTAGTTGTTTGTCCTTCAGTGTCAGCTTGGTGAGTGCATGGTGACAGGTGTATTATTAATATTAAAACCTAACTGCATTAATTAATTTTCATAGAGTAGTGGAAACAATTTATGAACACAAGATTGATGTATTGAAAACCTGATGATATTGCAAACATTTTACTTTTTTACACATTCGACAGCAACATTAGTACCCATTTTTGTGATTGCAAGTTATGGGTCTGGGTATCTATTGATTGTAACTCCAGTTATCATTCTCCTTTTATCTGTCTTTTGCTCTCCACCAGCGCCTAAGGGAAAAATGGGGCTCTTTAGCTGCTAAATACTCTACCATGTTCCCAGAGCTGCCTACTGTGGCTGAAAACACTGCTGATGAGAGAAGTGAAATTGAACAAAAACAGATAACTTGCAGACAAAACTATTTGAATTTGCTGAGGGAAAAAAAAAGGCTTGAATGCTCTGTGAGCTGAGGGAAAAACACAGAATTGAGTGATCATATTCTGTAGGAGCATAACAAGAAATTCCTCTCAGATTTCTACACAAAAATATAGATTTGTATCATTTCAAATCCCGAGGTCTCACTGATGGGGCTAGAAGACACCCCCGGCCCCAAATTGAAAAAAGTAGAGTAATCCTGATTCTGTTTATAAAGAACTCACCCAGTTATTTGTAAGGAAATACGGTGTTTTCAGATACTAATAATTTGCTTTCAATTCAGATATGTCACAGTTATTGGAGTGCAGGATGTAATTAAAAAAAAAACAAGCCATTTTATTGTGGCTGACAAAAAGCCAAAAAAGATTTAACAAACCGAAAACACAAATAGCAAGAGACGCTATCACAGAGACTGAGGGAAGACATGACGACACACACAAGGCAATCAGGAAAGTGGAGACAGCTGGGACAAACTGGACACAGCTGTAGACAATCAAGAAAATGAACCAGGAGAGCGCAAGACACAAGAGCTAACAAATTAGCAAAGACACCTGAGCACAAATAACAAACTCCATAAACAGTAACTAGAACTCAAATACAACAAGAACTAAAAACAACAAGAACTAAAGAACTAAAAACTCAGAATTCTAGTGGAATTCAATAAAACCAAACAGAAAATGTCTAAAGATTACCAATAATACAGAGCTCAAAGAACACACACTAAACAGTATACGAAAGGACAGGGGGAAGGATTAGAATAATACGCAATAACACACTTAAACAAATGTAAATTGTAAGTTCTATAAACAATAACAGTAACCTGATTTCTAAAGTGACAAGAACAAAACTCAAAATACTGTAATTATAGTAAACCAACATTATTCAGAAATAATAATAATGGAACCAAACTGAAAACACCAAGTAACAAACTCAAAACCCTAGAAGAAAAACCAGGGCCCATGGACCATTTCATACTGACATACTTCTGACTCACAGCAATGATTATCACACAACAATCCATCCCATTTTTACAAACTTTAACATTTCATAATACATCTCTCCTACTTTCTGCATTTTGGATGATATGTCATATTAGTAAGGTATGGTTTAATTTTTTAATCTAGTAAAAGAAAGAAAAATGTGGTTACTAGCAGATGCAATTGTTTACGCAAATCTTCTGAACTGTTTACAGCTTATAAGTCTGTGTGTGTCTCTAATAGGGAGAGCTAGTCCTGGAGACACCTGGTGTAACAGGGAACTGTCATGAAGTACTTTGACAGGTATTTATACGTCTGAGGAATTCGTAGTGATTACTCGTGTAATCATGTAGTAATGTAGCGGTGACTAATGGATTGGGGAATATCAACATTGTGACAGGTGTTGCAGCTGATGCGATCCAACCGCAAGATGGTCTGTAGTTCACGCAGGCTTTCCTCGCCTCAGTGTGAGGTGATTGCAGATGACACGTGTGCAGCCAGCCTGCGTGCTCAGCGGGTCAGCCGAGTAGAATGCAATATTGCAAAAGTGGAGACGACTGGAGAAGGTTAGATAGCGCGTTATAGCAGAAAAAAGGGGTGTCAATAATGGTTTGTCTTCAGAAGTATTTCCAGCCTCATTTTCTCCACCTCGCTGAAATACCTGTGCCATTCACTGCGTTTTCACACGAATGACAAACCTACCAACTGAAAATGCCATTCTCTGCCGTACTGTACACCCACCAATGCATTACCTCAGAGTGACTAATACATGTGCTTGCAATTTTTCTATTATTGATGCAAGGGCTTTGCAAGGTTAAGTTGAGCGTCCATGTCAAGAATGAAAGAGAAAAGGTGCTAGGAGCTCTGAAATCCTTTTTGGTTCCCCCTGCAGCTGCTCCTTTCTTCACAGCAATTCTCCAAAACAACTAAATGGATTACTCACAGAATGACTTTTGTTTAGTCTAGACTGGTCAAAGATTAAGTGCTTGTTTGATGTATTTTCCCCCCCAATTGTAACTCACACAAATACAACACTTTATCTAGAGCTCGTTTCTCTTCAACAAGCAAAATCATGGCTAGTATAAGAGGGCATCTGCCAAACATAGGAATTTTGCAGTAATGAAGCCATCAGAAAAATGTTGAGTGGATAATGTTTGCACCCACTTTACTTCCAGGCCTGCAAAACAAAGTATACTATTCTTTGAGAGCTCAACTTTGCCCACAGCAAAGACGGGCTACAACGAGACTGTGCAGCCACTTATTACAGCGTGTTCTCAGCTCGACCATCTCAGTGTGTTTCATCATTCTTTAGATACAGCAATATTCAGGGTCGCCTGTGGATGCTGTCACTGCTCTGTCACTCTCCATCTAGCTCTTAAAACACGAGGAGGTGTCATTATCTGATGCTTTCATTTGCATGGGCCATTATCCTTTTCAAATAATCGAGATTACTATTACTGGTTTATTAGCCCACTTTTTTTTGCATACCGCAGCAACGCATTAACTGCGAAGGCTAGCAGTCCCTATCCATTTTAAGCTGTTGACATATGCATGACCATGATTCAGTTTTTCGGAGTGGCGAGAAATGTGATGCATTCAACGTGACGCGCATGCACACTAGACGTTCTTGAAACCACGTGACTTATTTGATGTGAAACATCTATGACTCAATATGTGGCGCTGGTCACAATGCAAAGGAGGAAATACAAAAATAAAAACATTGTAGGAAAAACAAAAAGGGAGCGAGTGAGCGGTGTGGACTGTGCCCGAGTCCTAAGTGCCTTCTGTTTGGATCACACTTTGTAAATCGTAGTGGCAAACCTTGGGAAATCATCCATCCGTCATTTTTCTTCCGCTTATCCAATTTAGGGTCACGGTTACTTGGGAAACATTCAAATGGAAGTAGCAAAAAGAGAGTGGTGTGGTGGTTAGCACTGCTGCCTCACAGCGAGAAGGTCTGGGTTCGAATCCACCTTGGCCCGGGCCTTTCTGTGTGGAGTTTGCATGTTCTCCCTGTGTTTGCGTGGGTTTCCTCCCAAAGACATGCAGTTAGGGGGTGGTTAGGTTAATTGGTGATTTTAATTTGCCAGTAGGTGTGAATGGGAGTGGTTTTCTGTCTCTCTGTGTTAGCCCTGTGACAGGCTGATGACCTCTACAGGGTGTACCCTGCCTCTCGCCCTATAACAGCTGGGATAGGCTCCACCCCCCCCACCCTGCGTCACTGAACAGGATAAGCAGAAAAGAATGGATGGGGTGAAAAACCATACATGACATTAGATGCATTTAAGAGCCTTATTTGGTAATAAACATAAATGATAAAACAAGATTAAAAAATATGTACTGACAAATGTAACAGCACTTAGTTGAGATATATGATGTTTTATTAGTTCGACTGTACACTGATAATTCTGTTTCCTGTTTGTTTGCCTATTTCTTTGCAGAAAAGATTTTCTCACTAATCCTCTCAGGTGCTTCATAACTCGCTCTGTTTTTGCCCTCCAAAAAGAATGCATCCTAAATGTTGTTAACACCTGCGCTAAAGTCTAGCTCAAAGCAAAACAACATCTAGACACATGGGGCATGTACTGTAGCTGCTACCCTCATTTATTTTCTTTGCAGCCATGTGCAGATAAGGTAAAGCCTCGTGCACTCTGTTAAGCAAAAACGCTCGGTTGCACCACTGGCAGCCTGCACGGCACAAAACCTAAAGTAGGGCATTCTGGATTTTTGGTCTTCTGTGGCTCGAGGAGCGCATCTGGACACCCCCCACACACACATGCTTAAAAGATGCTGGCATTATTTTCTGCTAACATTACTTGAATTATGCATTTTGCATGGCTTCACATGAGAAAATTGTCCATGTCTGTGACATGTGGGGGTGGGTTTAAAGCTGAATTTGAGTCAGTCTGCAAAACCTCATGGGTAGTCTTGACTCCCAACGCCTTCAATGGAGCATTTCACGGTGAGCTGTAGCAGCACCGAGGGCCACTTGTTTTGCTGCCAACTATACAATGGAGTTGTGAGGAATATGACATTTCTGCCCTCTAATCCAATGGCACTTTGCCACCACCTCACAAATAATCCATTTTAGTGGCATTCAAGCATATCTAACTCTATTTCAGATATCATTAATGCAACTTAGAAGAAAACGACAGCGCCGTTTTAGTAGCTAAATTGATTGATAGTTGCAGGGTGCACTGTCCATATAAGCAATTAATGGTGTGAGAAGTATCATCGTATTCTTGGAGACGCTCCACCAACTGTACATGTCACAGACTGTTCAGCAATTACGAGCAGTAGAAAACAGCACTGCATGAAAACAAGTGAATATTTTATGGCTCTAAGGAAAAAAGTTAAGTCACATCCAGTTATAGTATTAAGAATTTACTCTTGAAAGTGGATCGCTGTGTCAGTTGATGTTATAGTTTGGGTGTACTTAAAATGCAGCTAGCTGTAATAAAATGAAAATAGAAGAAGAAGAGATTAAAAAGTTTTATTATTATAGTACGTGAGTACTAGTAGATGAGTACTTTTATTTATCAAGTTACTTCCCATAACTGTACAGTATCCCCAGCTCACACAGTTTGCAAATGTTGGGCTTAACACAGTCTTGAATGATCTACTGTTGAGTGACGATTTGAGCAGCTGGGGGGTCAGTGCATCATTGGAGGGTCGATGGTAATTTGATGCCAGTTATTGAAAGGGAGAACTCTTCACCTCCACTTTCCCTTCCACTTGCTTGCCAGTCAAGCAGGGATTCGACCCGACGGCCCTCTGATTGCGGGCTCGGTCTCTAACTGTCGGGATGTTGCCAGCCCACTGCCTTTTGTTACTGCTGTCGCTTCTCAGAGGTTTGACATAACCACCCATTTGCCCACCACAGTTAGATTTAGTCAGACTATTCAATCTATGTTGCGTTGCCATTTGTTTTATATTTCTCCAGGCAATAACCGAATGTATGTAAATGCATATGCATGCAAATCTATGCAGGCCCACCTTTTTACATACACACTGCTGGCTGCCTTGGTTTTTCCCTCTGCCTCCCGACCTCCGGTTCCTTCAGTTATTCATGAGCCATCTGCTTGGGCGAGTGCTGTGTCAGATGTGTGTCAAACAGGACCTCATCTGTCCCCATGTTCGTCTTCTAATTGTGTGCTCATCTGGTTGCTAAAGCTGCCACTGGTGCCCCAGCAACACTCCATGGTTAGCCGAGAGACTCCAGCTGAAATCTCTGGTCCATCATGTCCTAAATAACCTGTTTGATCTGATGTGTGCATCTTTATTTAAGATCATAGCATCTGGTTCATCAATGTTGTAAGGACAAGCACCAATCTGTCTTTGCGCGTTTGTCTGTGTATTTGTTTCGAGTTTTTGTGGACATTCTTCTGGGAGGTGGGTTGAAATTGAAACGGGCCCACATTCGGATGCAGGGAGAAAGGAAACTTTTGTGATAATGAAAACTAAACTTACTTATTAGGAAAGTTTAAAAGTAAATGTTATACTCCCCAGTGTAGAAAACTTTTGGAATATGTAAGTGAAGAAGCATTACTTGACTTACATGCGGCACTGAGAACCGAGTAAACGATGAAAAGCAGCTCTTTTGAAAACTACTCTCAGTGACAGAGTGAATATAGTAGCAATAAAAAGGTCAATGTGGCCTTCTGATCATAACTTTTTTCCATACCAACCAATTCCTCTGCAATTCAGTGAAGCTCTTGAAAGTGGAGACCATTTCTTCTCTTTTAATAAAACTTTTCACAGGCTTATGAAGGAAAAAAAAAAGGTTCAAAGCAAACTTAAATGGAATATCCATCTGCTCTGTCACAACACTGTGACTATAGGCTATTCTGTAACTCTCACCTTTCCTAAAACACTATTTTACCCAAACCTCCACAGCCAGGAAAGTTTTTAGAATGTATCCAAAGTTGAAGCAGACGAGGAGAAATGCAGTTTCTTCATATAAACATTTGAGTGCTGTGCATCACCCTTTGGAACGCCAAGCCATTTTATTTATATAGTACATAACAGAAGTTGACCTAAGTGCTGCACAACAGCAGTGAATAACAATTGAAACCATAAAAATATTTATGAACAATAATAATAATAATGATAAAGAAGAAATTAAAACAATTAGGAGGGGAAATAATTAAGAAAACCAGTTATTTTATGATACACTGGGAGAGGGAGGCAATTCCAGAGCTTTGGAGCGCCAACTGAGAGTGTGTGGTTGGCTGTAAGAGTCAGTCAGTGGACCTGAGCATGCAGGGTTAGATATACAGTTCCAAAAGCTTTGCTAGATATCCTGGAGGAACCTCATACAAGCACTTACCTGTGAGCAAGAGCATTTTAATTTTGTCTGGAATGATACGTTAAGTTATAATTTATAAGATAAGTTATGGCGGGAGGTGGCTGTAGCTCAGGCGGTAGAGCAGGTTCAATTCCTGGCTCCCTCGAGCTGCATGCCAAAGCATCCTTGAGCAAGATACTGAACCCCAAGTTGCTCTCCAACTCAAGCCTTGGAGAATGAATGTGTGTGAATGTTAGATAATAAAAGTGCTTGTGTGAATGTAAAACGAGTTGTGTAAGCGCTTTAAGTGCTCAGAAAGAGTTGAAAAGCGCTATATAAGAACTAGTCCATTTACCATGGCAGTACAATAGAAATAGTGTTATGTCATCAGTCAATAATCACCAACTGATAACATGACTTTGATAAAATTATAAAATGAGGTCGATTCAGGGAAATTAAAAACATGTGTATGGATTTATGCAAGAATTTAAAGGATTTCCCTGTTAGCATCAAGCTTGGTAGGTTAGTGATATGTTCTAAATCAATAATTCTCACTCATGTTTTGAGGAAATCATGAGGGCAAATTTGCTTCATTGTTTACTCAGGTTCACACTGTTTAATATTTTGATTTCAGTAAATCTTTAGTTTAAAGCTATCGTTTGCTTTAGGCACCAAAATACTCGATTAGTACAGGAAATGATGGTGATTTGATCTTTCGCAGCTTTAACCATGTTAGAAGATTAACATGCTTATACCTCCTACCTCATCAGATATGTGATTGGCTGCCTGAAAAAAAACAAAAGAGCAGCGATAGGAAGGCAATAAAATAAATACCAAAATATGTTGATTACAAACATTTCTGTGATACAGCACAAACTTAATCAAGAGGAAGATTTTGTAGACAGGGCTGTTTTCAATTAACACCAGAAGCAAGAGCGCGCAGAATAAGAATAGTCGAGCCCTGAGAATAAATTAGCAGAGAAAGCAGCAGTTCCATAACACTTCACGAAAAGTTGATCAAGTCCCAAAAGTCAAGGTACAAGTTAAATAATAGAGAGGAAACACAAACAGCATGAAAGTAGCTTTGTCTTCAAAAAAAGAGATTCTGAATATTTTCTCCTGTTTAGATGGAGTTTTCATATTTATCTGTTCACTTTTCATAACAACTTTCTGTTTGTGATTTGTGAGTTTGCAAAGCCTCACATTACTGCCCCACATCGCTCTACATCTCAGACCGTCATTTCAGGCTTCAAACAACTATCCTAAAAAAATATGTTCCCATGCAACAAACCTGCATCCTCAAATACCTTTTAAGGGTAACATATTCGTGGCTTTCTGCCAGAAAGGCAGTTATCATTATAAAGACAGACACAGGAAGAGGGAATGATGGCGGTCAGTAGAAGTGCTGGACTTTCTCCCAGGAGGTCAGGGTTCAACTCTGGTGTGGTGAGGTCCAGTTTGGTTAGGCGCGGACACCAAAGCTACGTGGTTAGGTTTTGGAAAATATCATGGATGGGTTTGTATACACCGTCTCACTACATTAACCACATGTTAAGAGCTTCTCCACCATTTTTACCCTGTGGCTTAAGGCAGAGTGACAGTAGGAAAGCTAGAAAACGATAGCACACATAGAATAAAGTGGATTTTATGGGATTTTATGGGATCATTGGCCAGATGTAATTTTTAGTAGACAGGGCTAGTCGTACCCTAACAGTTTCTATTCACACTGATGTTAAAACAAGACAAACAAAAATACACAAAAACAAACAAACAAACAAAATTATGCATGCATGGATGGATTCACACAGGGATACATGACCTTTCAGACAGAGATGATTACTATAATAAATGCAGGCCTCTCCCTCCTCCTCCTCCTCCTCCTCCCCCCGCTCCGTCTTCTTCTTCTTCTTCTGTCTTTCACAACACAATAATGTATAATTTCAGAAGGAGGCCAGGAGGTCCCTCTGGAGAACTACTGTGATTCATCTCTGACAGAGACATCACTTTCACTCTGGGCCAAGGGGATAAGACTGTCATGTTAGCTGTCCCTGCCCAATCCCCCAGCCCTTCAAAGTAAAGCCACCGTGATGAATCTGAAGCACTCTGAATGTGCCGTCCCAGCATGCCCTCCGTGTTCCTCGGAAGATCCAGAGCATTTAAATGCACGTTGTATTTTAAGACAAAGGAGCGCTGAGAGTTTGTTTAAAACTCCAAACATGCCAGAGGCACATGAAAATGAGTGAGAAGCCTGGCTAAGTGATGCACTCATACAATAAGTAAACAAAGCTGTCTGCGCCCACTCATACCTCTCATGCTGACAACTCGGTTTTTGCATTCCAGTATAGTACCCTCTAGCTACTAGCACGGCACTGATACCAGTATTTCTGGACTGAAGCTGTTTTTTTTTTTTTTTTATATTGATTTTTTTTCCTCTGACAATCATGAAATTCAAAGAATATTAAGTATTTTTTTCTGCTTTTCTTAGCAGGCCTCATTACGGGTCTTAAAGACCGTCACACCTAAAGATGGGCGAAGAAAGAGATACTTTCACCTGCAGAATAACACCAAGGGACACCGAGAGACCAGCATCACATTTTTTTTTGTTGAAGACACGTACAGTATCACCCCAATAATGAAAATATAAATAGAGGTGCCAGTCTTGGAGGAGAGAGAGAAGGTGAAATGATGTGCTTGGCTCAGTGTCTCTCAAGAGAAAACAAAGAAGTTTGTCTGCTCTTAAGCAGAGTAGAAGGTTGCTATTGTGCAATAATATAGCTCTTAGAAAAGAAGCTACTGGCAGGGTATGAAAGAGGGAAGGCAGTGCTCTGAGCCATGTTTTGACAAAAGAGATAGTAGAAGATTAAGAGTTGAAACCAGAGCTGGCAGGAGCTGATAAGGAATGGATTTTTTCACCATAACCTTGTTGTGTTTTGTGTCAACAACTCAACAACTTAAACTCAGCAACAGCATTGGGACAACAGCAGAGTGTTCTTTTTTTGTGTAATCTTTCAAATGATTGTGTGAGACGGACGGACGCAAAAAAGGAAAGCCCGGCGCTGCTGACCGTTATCTTAAATTAGCAGTGCACACCTTTGTAGAGTGAAACACCACTGAGACGCCAATTATTATTATTATTATTATTATTATTATTATTATTATTATTATTATTATTATTGATGCTGTGACTGTCAGATTTGTGGTTATAATGTCATTGGTGCGATCCAGATGTGAATA